>ML830618.1:118950-131719 GCA_009831015.1 Picea engelmannii | reverse complement strand
TTTCATATTATTTCCAGTGCCTCAGCAAAATGTGCTTTGATTGTGTGATCAGAGGAGATTTTTATATATATTCCAATTCCACAAGTATTATCTACAACTACATCATCAAAAAAAACAATTGGATTATCATCAAAATAGATTGGATTTAGGATAAAATCCAATTTATCTTCATCCTCTTTGATTGAGTAGTCTTTGAAAGAAAGGATAATTTTAATGACTATCATTGGATCCAATCTATTCCAATTGTCGAACAGAATTTTGTTTCTAAATTTTCAAATGCCGCAACAAACCAGAAAAGGGATGTGTCTTAATTTTGGAAATTGAAAGAACCAATATTTCAAATTTTCTTCTATAGAAGAAAACTTCCATTCACTATCAATCTTAGGGAATTTTAACACTTCAGACCAAATTTTTTGTGTTTTTGGACACTCCACAAAAATATGTGCAGTAGTTTCTTCATTCATTAAGCAAAGATTGCAAACCATAGGTCCAATACCTCCTCTTTTGTGATAATTCACTCCAGTGAGTATGTGATCCATTAAACACAACCACATGAAGCATATCAATTTGGTCGGAATATTCAAATCCCAGATAGCTTTATACCACCATTTCCTCTCTTCCATATTGTTAAAATATAAGATGGACTAATAAGCTAGTTTGGCAGTGACTGTACCTGTTGATCTATTCCATGACCAAACAAGTTTATCATTTGTATTTTTGAGGCGGATGCCACTACATCTTAAGTTAGAAACAAAGTTATCCCATTCGGTTTTGAGCTCATCTGAAATATCGATCTAAGTAGACTCCATCCAATTTTGTAATGTTCCATTATCAACAAGATCGGTTGCTTGAGCTAGAGAGTAAATGTTTGAACTGTTAAGAACCTGGAGAAGAGGTAAAGAAAGCTTGTAGGTGGAGTTGCATCCAATGAAGGGGTCGCGACATAAGACAACATGATTTCCTGAACCGATTTCCCAAGCAAGCCATCTTTTGATGTTCGGGAGAGAGACCATAAAAATTTTCCAAATTATAGACGAGCCTTGAGTTTTGTGATCGTCTCTACACAGCCAGGAAATAATATTTATACCTTTCAAATATTTTTTGCAGAGGACAGAATTCCAAAGGCCTGAATCAAATAAACCCCTCCAACAAGACTTTGCAACCAACGATTGTGCAAACCAAGTGATATGTTTGATGCCCCAACCTCCGTAGAGTTTTGGTCTAGCAATATTTTTCCATTTAGTGAGATGAAAACCAGTTCCTTTCTTTCCCCCTTTCCAGATGAAATTTGTGATCAATAGCTGGATTCGGTGAAGTATGGAAGAAGGAAGTTTAACAAGACTGAGCCAATAGACTGGAATGCTCTGTAGAACAAAATTAGCTAAGGTGAGTCTACCTCCAAGAGAGAGCCATCTGAAGGTCCAATTCTCGATCCTCTTTTCAATCTTTTTGAGTAACCACATCCAATCATTCACTCTATAATTGTTTGGTTTAAGAAAAAAACCAAGGTATTTCATACCTTGATCAAGGCTCTCAATCTTAATATTAAAAACTGAAGTCAAACAGAGTTTAAGGTTTGGATTGATGTTTTGAACAAGAAAAATTGATTTATGGCAGTTTACAACCATCCCCGTAGCAGAACGGAACTTGGAAAGGATAGATTTAAGAGTCAACCAATATTCAATTTTCCCAACTCCGAGGATGAGTACGTCATCCACGAAAATAAGATGTGAGATGAAAGTACTTACAACAACTTTAAGTCCTTGGAATGTTTCGGAGTCCACATATTGCGTCAATAATTTGCTAAAAACTTCAACAACCAACAAGAAGAGTAGAGGAGACAGTGGGCATCCTTGACGAAGTCCCCGATGGCATTTAAAGAAGTCAGTTGGAACACCATTGACTAACACAGTCGTGTTTACCGAGGTGATGCAACTCATAATCCATTGTGAAACACACTAATTTAAGTTGATCTGATCAAGAAGTAATTTGAGGAATTGCCAGCTGACATTGTCATACGCCTTTTTTTAATCCAGCTTTAATATAATAGAGTTTTGTTTCTTTGTCTTTGTTGTGTGCAGACACTCTTGTGTAATACCAACAACATTAAAAATCAAACGATCCTTAAGAAAGCCAAATTGTTCTATGGAGATACAATTGGCTAGTTTATCCTTGATCCGAGAAGCGGTGATTTTTTAGATAACTTTGTAGGCGAAATTGCACAGTGCAATGGGCCTAAAGTCATTAAAAAATTTCGGCTTGCTGATTTTTGGAATGAGAGCATAGAAGGTTTCATTTAGAGCCCCTGGGATATAACCTGTATTTCAAGATTCTTCCACTGCATTGAGTAAATCCTCTCCCATGATATCAAAAAAGTTATGAAAAAGTTCGTATGTCCAACCATCTGGGCTAGGACTTTTCTCTTTGGGCATTTTGCTTACAGTCTCTTGTAATTTTGCAATCAAGACAGGTTTGTCGATCTCCACATTATCATCATCATTAAAGAACCGAGGGACAATATTTAGTACTTCAAGTTGAAGTTCAATGTTTTCAGAGTTGAAATCATTGTACTGTGCTTTGAAATGATTGTAAGCCATCTTTTTAAAATATGTATCAGTTGATATTAGATTCCCATCCTCATTTGAAAGATCCCAAATTGTGTTGTGACTGCACCTCTGAGACGCAAATTTATGAAAAAAAATTGTATTTTTGTCACCATTCTCAACCCAGATCGCCCGACTTCTAAGTCTCCAAGTAGCTTCTTCAAAAGAGAGGATATCATTCTTCCTTTGGGAGAGTGACTTAAGTAATTCCAAACCTTCTTGCTCAATAAATTGAGAGGGACACTTTTCTAAAAGATTAGTGATATGTTGATCAATGGAAAGAAATTTTGCATTTAGTTGTTTCTTATTAACAGTCTACCATTTAATAACATAATTCTTCAAGTGTTTGAGTTTGTCGCGAAGGAGAAGAATTGAAGATCTGTCAATCCAGCTTCGCATATCGTCCCAAGTGGATCGAACTAAAGAGATGAAATCTGGATCAGAGATCCACGAACTGTTAAATTTGAAAGGGGACGCAACATTGCGTGAAAGCCCATCAAATTGTAAACAAATCAGATTGTTATCTAAAACAGTAGAAGTAACAACCCAGGTATAGAAGTTGTGTTGTTTCTCAAGTAAATTGGAAGCTAAGGGGAAATGGTCTAGTCTTTTAGAGATTCCAGTAAAGTCAGATCTGCCATTTTTCCAATTTGGAGACATAACGGATGGATGAAGATCTACTAAACCCGAACACTGAAGGATATTGGTGAAGAAATCAGCCAAGGGATCAATCTGAGCTAGTTCCCCCCACACTTATCTGGCAGATAAGGTGAAGTTTAGATCACCTCCGATAATAAGATTATCTTCACCCAATAATCTGGAATCAGAGAGTTGTAGCCAAAAAGACTCCTTGTCTTTATAAGGAGCGTAACAATTAAGTAGTTTGACATGATCTTTGGATTGCTTTAATCTTCCTTCCAAAAATATGCCTGCAATTGTTCCAAAGGCACAAAACTTAGTGAAAGTTGGGTTCCAACCAGACAAAAATCCCCCGGAACGACCATGTGAATCTAAAGCAATTCATTCCAATGTGGCAGACATTCAAGAGGTTTTTTGCCTTGTCTCCCTCAATCAAAGTTTCTTGTAGGAAAACTATATCAGGTTTGATCTGTTGTAGTAATCTCTTTAGGGAGGCAAGTTTGTTGGGGCTCCCAAACCCACAGAGGTTTAGTGAAAAAATAATCATTAAGGTACACCTTGAGTTGGTTGGATTGCTCTAAGGGCCAAGGAAGAGGAATAGTTGAGATCTAGCGGAATGGAGGGCGGAAAAGAAGTGGGAGGTTCAGGGTTATTGAAACCCGAAAGCCCACCTTCAATAGAGTCGGGCGGCTTTTTAGGGGGTCTAAGGCGGGATTTTCGAATAGTCACATTGGAACGGTCGAGATGGATGAGTGTAGAAGAATTGGCAACAATGAGAGGCATAGGGGAGAGGGGCGCGGGGGAAAGAGTCAAAGGAGGCTTAGAAGAAAGGTCAAGGGAGGGGTTAGGTGTAAAGTTTGAAGGAGGGGAGGGGATATTTTGGGGGGAGGCTTCAATCAGAGAGGAAGGAAGAGCAGAGTGTAAGTTAGGATTGCAAGAGGGTAAGAGAACAGTTCTAGTGTGTTCGGGGCTAGGAAGAGGGGTCCGAGAGCGATCCACCTATTCAGGGGACTCAATAGTATCCAATGAGGGGGGAGAAAGGGAGTGGTGGACAGGGTCATCACTTTGGGAATCAAGGTGAAGCATCGGAGCATCAAGCCTGTTTAGTAGGAGTTTCCAGAAGTCTTCAAAGATTTCTAAAACCCGCAGCTCATTATTTTTTAAATAATTTAACTCTTCAGTAGAGATTTTAAGGAAGAAATCAAGAAAAAAGACCTGCATCTTACCAAGGAAGGTGTCATGATCCAAAGACTAGGGAGGATTTTTGTCAAACTGGTCCAAAGTTGTCATGGAATTCATAAGCTTAACCATTGAACACGAATTCTTCAGATGTCTGGTCTGCCAACATAAATGGCAGCGAAAAGGCTCCCGCCAAAAATCAAGAGTTTGACAGAAAGAGTGATCCCCTACACAGACATTGATGGAATCTGGGAGACCATAGTCAAGGTCCAATTGGACCATTACACATGCTACCCGTTTATTGATCCAGCACAAAGAGCGTTCATCAAAATAAACAAACTTCCCAACCAAGTTGGCCAATGCTTCGAAAACTTGTTTGGACCAAAGTTCAAGCGGAAAATCCGGTAAGAGCATCCACAGGAATATTTTGCTAAAAGATTCAGAAAAGGGACTGAAGCCAAGAGCCCATCTCTTAAGCACAAGGACTCCCCTGTCTATTATCCACGGGTAACTTAAAATCTTCAATAAATCGTCTTCCGACAGGAAATGAAAAATAAACCAGTGGTTAGAAAAGAGGCTGACCCTCGGACAGTAACCCAGTACTGGTTTCCAAAATTCTTGCATCCAAACCGATAAGCGAGCTTTAGGCATCTTGGCATAGAAAAACTTACCAATGACATCCCTTTTAGAAAGGCTAGAAACTTGGTCTAAGGCAATGTCTTTACCAAGAAAACAATTGGAGGGAGACTGGCTGACCTTCCAGGACTTATGTTTTCGGTTAGCGCAAGCTTTGGCTCAAGAGGTTCTATTAAGGCAAACACCATCGAGGGTAAGCAAAGAGCAAAGGGATTGAGCAGTGGTGACAAGGTCAGGGGAAGAAAGGGTTGAGGGAGTTGCGGAAACAAGGAGTGAAAGAGTTCTAGAACCGAAGGGAAAAGAAGGAGACTCTCGAGAAGGCAGGTCAAGTGACTTCACGTGAGGCTGACAGTCGGGCATGTGATCAAGAGTAGGTGGCTTCCCAGCACAAGAAGAGATCCAATTGGAGGGTTGAAGCAAGGCCAGTTGTGGAGGGGACTGCTATGGAGCGGATGTCGGGGGGGTTAAGCTGGGGATGACGCAAGCACTCGTACAAAAGTTTGTAAGTGTCATCAGACAAGAAAAGATTATCACTTGCCCAGAGATCGTCATCGTTAGCCCACGTTAGGTCTACACTGACAGCTATAAAGGGATGTAAACACCACAGAAGTGGAGATCCACGTCTGCAAGAAGCCGCAAAAATTTTGACTGAGGTTTAGTGGAAGTAGGAGAGAGCGCCACGACTGAAGAGATCCATGATGAGCTAGGGTGTGCGGGGAGCCAGGTAAAGTCTACACATATTCCACGAAACATATCCACGTCTGCAAAACACCAAGGAGAGACAGTTTGAAACTAACAAAGGTGCCACATCTGGAGGGAGGCAAAACATGCAGGTGGGGGGGTGGTGACAGGTTGCGGCTGCACTGTCATCACGATGCGAGGACCCTGCTCTGTAGGAACCCTAAGTCTCACCATCAGCGAGAACCTCGTCTATAAAACCATAGTGACATAAACATCCTCTCGTCAAAAGTTTCTCAAAAGCACAATTTACGTACAACATTTGTTGAAAATAAATGAGAACGTGATTGTTGATGAGGCAGATTGAAAGTATTTTCTTGTACATGAGCTCACCTAGGATAAATGAAACTGCGAACATCATCGGTCTCCCATTTGTCTAAAGTTCAAGGGTCTAATTTCGTCATTAAAGACAAATGGGAGACTTGGAAGTATGTATCCAAATGACTTTCCAAGAACTTGAAAAATAGAAGAGGATGTGAGTTTCTTTGCTTGGTTTGGAAAATTCTAAAACCAACCTATATCATAACTACATAAGACTTCATGAAAATGGATTTTTTTCATATGGAGAGACCTCTAGAACCCAAGGAGTAGGATGTGGATGGTGTGGAAGACATAAAACCATGTTACCCATTGATAGGGTTGCCATGATGTGGATGGCGTGGAAGACATAAAACCATGTTACCCATTGATAGGGTTGCCATTAGAACGCTACACATTGGGTTGTCATTGAAGCTACACAGTTGTGTACGAGTGGAAGATCTTCCTACAATGAACATATTTTTGAGGCATCAATTTGGAGAGTTTGGTTGTAGGATTATGATAAGGCTATTTAGGAATATAACAACAAAATCGCATATAAGTCATCCCTGACACTCATCAATTTAAGAGTTTCCTCTTGATTTACTAGGTTTGTTCTTATGAACTCTGTTATAATGTTTGTTCTTATGAACTCTCTTAACACACACTGATTTTTTGCAATGGTTATTATTTATCAAGGGCAACCAACTAATGTTAGTTGTTGAAGAATTCCATATGTCTAGAGACACTAACTCACTTATCTTCTTTCTTTATGATGATTCGTGCCATTGCATTCTGATTGTTGTTGTGTTCTGTGAGGGTTTTAATAGTGCCTTTTTTCTCATTTCAAAAGTTGTTGTCATCTCATTTCAAAATTTGTTGATGGATGAAGCATGTACCCAAGTTATAGTGAAATGTCTTTTTCCAATATCTCGGGCACTTATTAAATTTGAAGCACATGGGGGTGGACTTTGATCCACTTATGTGTGCACATGTCATGATACCATTTAATATAGTATGTCTCCACGGAAAGCCCTCACAGGAATTGAACCTTAACCAAAGGTGAAAAACTCTTCGCTTTGCTTTCCACCATTGGATCCAACCCCTTTGGGCTTAAATTTGAAGGACATGGACTTAGAAATAATGGAGATTAGTTAATAATGGAGACTCCTCTAAACCAAATAATGGTTCCAACCGTCTGAACTAAATATCATCCTATATAATGTACTCAATTGATTTAATAAAATGCAGTGTGCGGCTTTGCTTTGATGGCCTCCAGGTGCTACCTCGCCTGAGAGAAGTCGGTTCCATTTCATTCCTTCTATTTTCAAGTTGGTATCAGAGCATAAGGATCGTCTTGGGTTTGTGATAGGGATTCGTGAGGCTGCGAGTCATCCTTGGAGAATCTATTTGTGAGTGTGAGAAATTCATCCAAGAGGCCATACATGTTCATATGCCGCAACAGGGCTTCTCCTTCGAATATCCGACAAGGGTTTTTCTCGTCCAGTGTCAGAAGCATACGCATTGCATTTTTTATGCGACTCAAAATATATTGAACCCACTAGAAAAAATGAGATTCTGAGACTTTTAAATGCAACCCAGCATATGAATGCAACAAATATTACATGAGAGCGAACGATATTCGAAGGATATGAGAATGAGATTCGAATGAATCAGTATATTAAAGTTTCAATTGAAAAACAAGAGAGAACAAGATTCTGAGAATTTTAAATCATTGTTGAAAGATTTATCAGCCACCTGCGAACGAGAGATTTATTGAAGAGCGAACGAGACTTATTGAAGAGCGAACGAGATTCTGAGTCCTTCGCTCTTTCGTCCACCTGCTTCCGTCCAGATTCTAAGAGGAGCCCATACCAGATCACTGCTCTGCAAAGGAGAGAGTTGATCTGATTGTTGGAAGCGAGAGAAGGATTTATTTTGCTGCGTAAAGGAGTTTGCAGGGATGGCAAATCCACGTGCTGAAACTTATCTGAATGAAGCCAATAAATTGGATGGCTCGAATTTTGTCAATTGGAAATTCAAAATGCAAACCTTGATGGAAGGTTATGGTGTATGGACGATCGCGAAAGGAGATGAAGCGCGACCCGATGTGTCTGCAGGTGCGATAGCGGCAACAATCCAATATTGGGATAAGCGGGAGAACAAAATCAAGGTATTATTACAAATGTCTATGAAAGATAATATAATTCCTCACATTAGAGATGCAAAGACTTCTAAAGAAACCGGGAAAGCACTTAAAGATTTTTATGAGACTAATAATACAAATTGTATTCTTTTTTGAAGAGTAAATTGCTAAGTATTAAAATGGATATAAATGAGTCTGTCAGTACTTTTCTTGGGCGAATTAAAGGCATGAAAGATAAATTGGGAGATATAGGAGAAAAAGTGTCAAACATCAATCTTGTCACAATTTCCCTAAATGGAATGTTAGAGGACTATCAAATGTTTATAACATGCCCTGCAACGAGAGAGAAAGCTCCTACCTTTGAGGAATTGATAGGTATATTGTTGCAAGAAGAAGAGAGGGCACGAATTTGAAGCCTCAAAATTTAGACTTAACACTATGGACAAAGAAGAGATTCCCTAAATCGAAACCAGAAGAAGGAGGCAGAGGAGGAAGTTCAGTTCAAAGGAAGCCATTTCCAAAGCCAAATCAAGGTATGCCATCTAATAAAAATGAACCTAAGTGTTTCTACTGTGGTAGGACTAGGCATCTTGCTAGAGAATGTCATAAGAAGAAAAATTATGAGGCTAGGCATAAAAATAGAAAACATTTAGGACATTTTGCAAAAGAAAACCCGAATTTTGATTCAAAATATCTCAGATTGTTTGTGTCTAATGTTGCACTGTCTCCTGAAAGTGATGATGTTGACACATGGTTTGTTGATTCCGGAGCCTCGATTCACATGACATGTAACAAGAATTGGTATATAAACTTTAAAGAAACACATAATGGTGCCCATATTTATCTTGGAGATGATCGTTCTTATCAAATCAAGGGATATGGAGATATTCCAGTAACACTTCTGAATGGTACTGTCGGACACATTCGCAATGTTGTGTATGTCCCTGGGATAATGAAAAAATCGATTTTTGTGTCCACAATTACAGATCATAATTTGAAGGTCGAATTCTTCAAGACACATTGTATAGTGAAGGACTTGCAGGATCATTACAGAACTATTGCCTAAGGAGTCAGAGTTGGAGATCTGTACATACTTAATGTCACCAGCAAGAATCATCAAGCATTGACTTCTGCAACTATGCCTATAGAAACTCTTTGGCACCAAAGGTATGGTCACATTAATTATCATGATTTGTTTTTATTGCAAAAACAAAGTATGGTTGAAGGACTCCCTATGTTGAAGAATGAGTATGTTGCTTGTGAAGGTTGTGCATCAGGAAAGATGCACAGAGATGAATTCCCCTCTAATTCTGATAGGAGAAAGAAAGATATATTAAAACTTATACATACTGATGTTTGTGGACTAATGCAAACAAGGTCCTTAGGTGGTGCTTATTATTTTTTGTTATTTATTGATGATTGCACAAGATACACATGGGTTTATTTCCTTAGAAAAAAGAGTGATATTTTTTAATACTTCAAGGAATTTAAAAACATGGTGGAGAAGTAAAGAAGAAAGTCCATCAAAATCCTCTGCTCAGATCAAGGGGCAGAGTACATATTAGGGAACTTCATCAAGTATTGCAAAGATCATGGAATAGTACAACAATTTGCAGTACCCCACACTCCATAGCAGAATGAAGTTGCAGAAAGGAAAAACATAACTTTGGTGGAGTGTGCACGAAGTATGATGAAAGGTAAGAATCTCTCAAATGTTTTTCGGGCTGAGGCCATTAGCACTGTTGTTTATTTAAAGAATAGAAGTCCAACAAGGTGTCTTGATCATAAAACTCCTTTTGAAGCCTTGTATGATTCTAAACCAACAATTAATAATTTGAGGATATTTGGGTGTAAGGCTTTTGCACATATTCCAAAGGAGAACAGGAAGAAACTTGATGCTAAAGCTATAAAATGTATTTTTATAGGGTATTGTTTAGAATTTAAAGCATATAAATTTTTTGATCCATCTACTCACAAAGTGTTTGCAAGTAGAGATATAATTTTCCATGAGAAGACAGAAGGAAATAATGAAGACAACAATTATGAAGGATGAAATGTACTTCTTGAAGACGAAGAGGTCAAAGAAGAGAAGCAACAACAGGAAAAGGCAACCAGTGACATGGATACATCCAACAGTGAAAAAGAATCTTCACAAAACGGAGAAGAAGTCACCAACCAATTGAGAAGATCTTCATGACAGGTTCGTCCACCTGAAAAGTATAAAGATTATGCCCTGATGAGTAATATTTCAAATTTCATAGAACCCATGAATTTTAATGAAGCTAATGAACATGAAGAGTGGAGAAAAACAATGGAGGAAGAATATGATTCTATAATGAAAAACAAAACTTGAGAATTGACTGAATTGCCTAAAGATAAAAATCCCATAGGATGTAAATGGATATACAGACCTAAATTCAAAGCAGATGATAGTATAGATAAATATAAATCCAGATTGGTGGGAAAAGGGTATTCACAGAAGGAGGGCATTGATTATGTAGAAACATTTGCACCAGTAGCTAAATTAAATACTATAAGATTGTTAATTGCATTAGCTACAAAGTACCATTGGAAGCTTCACCAATTAGATGTAAAATCTATTTTTTCTGAATGGTGAGTTAAAGGAGGAGGTTTACTTTACTCAACCAGAGGGGTTTGTGAAAAGTGGTTAGGAACATTTAGTGTGTAAATTAAAGAAAACATTGTATGGACTGAAACATGCACCTAGGTCATGGTATGAGAAGATAGATTCCTTCTTTCTTTAGCAGGGTTTTATGAGGAGCAAAAGTGATCCAAATCTGTATACCAAGTTTGATGAAAAGGGGCATTTTGTATTGATTTCCTTACATGTTGAGGATTTAATTATTACAGGAAATTCATAAAAATTGATTAGTGGAACTAAGAAGCAGATGTCATAGGTATTTGAAATGAAATATCTTGGTGAGTTACATTACTACCTAGGTCTTGAAGTTTGGAGAAATGTTGGTCAAATCTTTGTGTCTCAAGGTAAATATGTCAGAGAAGTACTTAAGAAGTTTAAAATGGATCAATGTAGAGTTTCTTATGTTCCAATGCAACAAAACATGAAACTTTATTGTTATGATGGTTCGAAGGAGGTAAATGGTACAATGTATAGACGAATGGTGCGAAGCTTGAACTATCTCACTACTACCAGACCTAACATAACATATTTTGTTAGTGTGTTAAGTCAATTTATGGCAAAACCTCTAGAAAACCATTGGAATGCAACGAAAGGGGTACTCAGGTATCTCAAAGGCACAATTGATTATGGTATTAAATATACTGATTCATTTGATGTTGAGCTGACAAGTTACTCAGATTCAGACAGGGATGGCAATTCGAATGATCAGAGATCTACTACAGGTTATGCCTTTGACATTGGATCCAGGATTGTTTCATGGAGCAGTAAAAAGCAACCTACTGTATCTTTGTCATCCACTAAGGCAGAATATAAAGCATTGTGTGCAACAACTTGTGAAGTTGTTTGGTTGAGAAGACTATTTCAATATGTTGGAGAAGAACAAAGGAAAGCTACGATAATCAAATGTGATAACCATAGCTCAATCAAGTTGGCAAGTAATTCAGTTTACCATTCAAGGACAAAGCATGTTGATACTCAGTTTCATTTTGTTCGAGAAAAGATACAGTCTAATGACATTGCTTTAATGTATTGTAATACTAGTGAAAATGTCGTTGATATTTTCACTAAGCCTCTTGGGAAGATAAAATTTGAAATGTTTAGGGATATGTTAGGTGTGGATGTCAATCCTTTCTCCATTAAAGGGGAGACTTAGAAATAAAGGAGATTAGTTAATAAAGGAGACTCCTCTAAACTGAATAATGGTTCCAACTGTCTAAACCGAATATCATCCTATATAATGTACTTCTAAATTGATTTAATAAAGTGCAGTGCGTGGATTTGCTTTGATGGCCTCCAGGTGTTGCCTCGCCTGAGAGAAGTCGGTTCCATTTCATTCCTTCTATTTTCAAGTCATGGGGGTGGGATTTGATCCACTTATGTGTGCATCGATACCATTTAATATAGTATCTCTAGGTGCAACCACATGTTCGACCACTACCTCAAGGTGCCTCCTGGCTCCAGGTAAAGCCCTCACCGGAATTTAACATTGCCCAACTATGACAAAATCCTTGCTTTCCACCATTGGATCCAACCCATTTAGACCATACTCTGACCTTATTACTTGACTGCAAAAAAGTTAATTGCTCGAGTGATGATCCATTCGATACGAAACAAGTAATTGCTTTAGTGATGATACATTTGATTCACCACTTGTACATGATCAATTCTTTCCACTGGTACATGTTATTAATGGTTTCTGTATTTATCGTTGTTAAATTTGGCAGCATCGATAGTCATTCTCCAATGAGAGGCCATATGGGCCACCCTGAGGCTAGCTAGGGAGATTTGGAGAACCAACTAGTCTTGTGAGGTATTGACAAAAGCTAGGGGGAACGTACAACCTTTGTGAGTCAAACCAAAAGTCAGGAC
>ML830618.1:81187-96078 GCA_009831015.1 Picea engelmannii | reverse complement strand
GCTTTCTTTTGAACAACACAAGCCATGTGCAAAACGCACTTATTGACCATGTGTGTTCAAATGTGCCCATTCCTCAATACAACATATTTATCTTAGACACATATTGGCCTGATCATGATACAATTGGTATTGTACTTGAATTATGAGATATACATCAAACATATTGCAAAGTCACATTTCTATGTTTCAAAGCATATCTGTATAGCTTGTTGCCAAAAAAATTAAATTTATCAAGCTTCTTAGTTTTCCCTGGTTTGTACACATACTGGTCTGGTCACCACACAGTTGGTGTTGCACTTGAATTATGAAATATACATTAGGCATATTGCATAATCATATTTGTATGATTCAAACCATATATGTCTATCTTGTTGCAGAAAATCGAGATATCCAACTTCTTAGTTTTCCCTGGTTTGTAATTACTTTTGGTCACAATTTTTTTTTTGCTAAGAAAACAAATAATAATACACACACACACACAGAAACTTGAAAGAACTAAAAAAAAAAAAGGTACATTCTTCTAACGCTATCCGTTACTCTATTCCTCTTATTCTATTTTATTTAGTCTATGTACATAGTACTTGCTTTTTTGTTTACATGTCAACTTATGTTCATGTCCGTTTTGTTTTGTGATTTTGTTCATAGAAACAAACAGGAAAACTAGACACTACAAAGAACTCCTAACCAGGAATGTAGAAGAATCCATGCAAAGGTGCGTTTTTCTACCAGTGTTCCATATCCAATAGTTTTTTGTTTACTCTGTCTGTATTTGTTGAACTGGTTTGCAACTCTAATTTTTTTTCCCTCCTTGGACGCTCCATATCTTCCTGTACATTGACTTGTCTTCATGTCAATTATATTTTCTGTGCTGCTATCTTGAAATAAATAAATTTGTACTCCATCTTTTCTTTTCATGTGTTCCTACGTAGCAGTTTGCTTTCATGTCGGTTCTTACCTCCTTTTCTTTTTCCTGTTCTATACTTAGCCATTCTCCCTTTTTTTTCTTCCCTTCTATTATCCATTTCTGATTCTATACTTAGTCCCATGTCTATGCTCGCGGGTTCCCAGGATGACGGAGTGGCAGATTTCATGTCCATCTATATCTCTACATCACGAGTCTAACCGACCGCCATTCATTTTCATAGTTCACGAATTTTATGGCCATCGGTTCCTACATAGGCACCATCGAACTCTCATGCCTTGTGTGCGCGGTATACATCTTGTGCCTGAAACTTCAGTGATCTACAATTTGACCCAGACTCGAAGCTTGCGACTCATTTTTCCCAGCATCTGTTGATATTTCAAAGCATCTGTTGATATTTTTCCCAATTCGTCTCAACAGTTAGCCAATTTTATGGCCGCAGGTTCCCCCCCAATGCATTATCAAACTCCCATGCCCCATTTTTGGATAACATTTTGCATCCAAAACTCTAGTTATCTACAATTCGACCACGGGCTCCTCGAACTCCCAAGCCTCACTCTTTATCGACCTCACAATTTGTATATCCATCTATATATTGACATCACAAGTCCGACCAAGCGCTTACATTTCCTTAGCCAATTTTATGGCCGCGGGTTCTCGGCTATGCGTTATCGAACTCTCATTCTGATCCGGATTTATGTAGGAACACAATGAAATATAGAAATACACATAAACACAGAGATGCAGCGGAAATAAGACTTCATTTCATTAATAACAAATGACATAAATATGCTTACAGACAGAATGGAAATAAACTAGCTAGGGCGCTGGTAGCTTATCTCTGAGAAGAGATGTGGCGGCTACTGGCCTCTAAACTGTGTTACAATGAGGCTCAAAGGCCTATTATTATTGAGAAACATTGGAAAACCCTAAACATCCAAAGACCTAACCCTAGGAGATGAAATGCCAAGACTATGGGCCCCGTTTGGGTAAGTTGGTACATCAACTTCCCGGGGACGTAACTTTGGCATACGATCTCCGTTTGACGTGTTCTATACCTCGTTAGAAAGATCTATCCGAGGACTAAAACTTTTGGGTGAGAAACATCAATATACAATCCATGTTGCTCCCCGTTTTCCCAAAAAAACATCGTTTAAGGCCTCAAAACGGCTCCGGAAGTTCAGGACCCGAATAACTGCTAAAAATAGTAAACTGTTGGGAAACTGAAAAACTGAAAGAAGCAATGGTGGGGGTCCAAGTGGAATAGGTGGGTGGCCACCAATATCCACCTGGATCACATTCCCCATGTTCTGAGTATATATCTTCCATCTAAAACTCGGGTGATCCATGTCTATGCTTGCAGGTTCCCAGACGATGGAGTGGCATATTCCATGTCCATCTATATCTCTACATCACGAGTCTGATTGGTCGTCGTTCATTTTCATAGTTCGTGAATTTTATGGCCACGGGTTCTTGTGTGGGCACCATCCAACTCTCATGCCCCTTGTGTGAAGTATACATCTTTTGCCCGAAACTTTAGTGATCTACAATTCGACCCAGACTCGAAGGTTGCAACTGATTTTTCCCAGCATCTGTCGATATTTCAAAGCATCTGTTGATATATTTCCCAGTTCGTCTCAACAATTAGCCAATTTTATGACCGTGGGTTCCCCCCCAATGCATTATCGAACTCCCATGCCCCATGTTCGGATAACATCTTGCATCCAAGACTCTGGTTATCTACAATTCGACCCCAGACTCCTCCAACTTGCAAGCCTCACTCTTTATTGAACTCACAAATTGTATATCCATCTATATCTTGACATCACGAGTCTGACTGAGCGCTTTCTTTTCCTTAGCCAATTTTATGGTCGCGGGTTCCTGGGTACGAGTTATCGAACTTTCATTCCCCGTGTTTCAAGTATACATCTTCCATTCGAAACTTGGGTGATCTACAATTCCAGCACAGACTCCCAGGTTCAAAAAAGTACCAAAGCATCTTTAATTCTCGTCCATGCCCACCACGTTCGCCCCTTCCCAACATACATTAATTATGATTTTACTGGTGATAGTTCACAGATGTTCGGAAATATTGGCATTAATAAGCAAAAAGCTTGAGGTAATCGCCCATTAAAATGCATTTATGGGAGAACATTATGGAATCTGATTAGTTGCCTCTGCCAATCTTGAATTCGCAAAAAAATGATGGTTGTTTTGGTTTTTTTAAGACGTCATCATAGAAAGAATTCAATATTGTGCTGGCCCGCTCTCATCTACAAAGGTATTCACATGATGCTGCTCTTTAGTATTGTGCACATAATTTTAGAACCTTACAGGTTTGCATATCTGAGGCTATGCCTGCATATGAAAATGTTGCTCCACCATTCCAATTTGAACATAGTTTTCATTTGGGTCACATAAAAAAACAATAAAATAAAATAATATGAAATTTGCTTAAGTAAATATGAACAAATTATCTTCTGACTTGAATGTGCTTTTGTCAAAATCCAAGTATATTACACAATTGTCAATGTTTTCCCCACTTTTCAATAGTTTCTCGATTTCCTTGCCATCTTCGCACGCTTTCCCAATGCAAATTGATGACGCTTTTATTAGCTTTGAAAAGATTGGCATTAAAAGGCGAAACGGTTGAGGACATCTGCCATTAAAACACATTGAACCAAGATTTACCGGAGATTGTATTATAATGTTGCAGCGTCCATTTTAAATACAATAATGAGCAAAGGAAGTTTTTCCTCACCTTATGGTTGTAGCTCGACATCATGTCTGTGGAGATACCCTAGATATTTTCGGGCACGAGGACCAACGTTTTTAGTGGTCCATATCTTATGAATACTACTCGTCCACTTCTACCCAGATGAAAGTTATCTCGACATCTGAAATTGCAACGACACATTGTATCCCAGATTTTATTTTTATTTTTTTTACTTTAAGGACTTGGTCACGTGCTGCGCCAAGAACTATATTCCGAACCAACACATTGTCCAGATGGGCGACCATTTCCAAATCTCCCTATCGCCTAAACTGTTTCGAAAGATTTTAACACTTCCCAACCCAACGCCTACTTTCAAGGGCGAGAATTGCAAGCAGTTCTTAAAGAAGCATGGAAATGAACTAGACCTCTTGCTAAAGTTATTACAGGACCCAATGTCCGCTCCCCGGGACATGGCCATATAATAGATCAGTGCATGTAAAAACCTTTTTCGGAAAATTGCATTCCATTTCACGAGGACAACGAGACAAGCATGTGCAACAGGCATCTCTCGGATGATTCAATATATTTTATATTTTACAGTCAAGCAACAAACCATCTTCCATTGCCCTAAGATGATTTCCATTCAAAACTCTTCCCAGTTATTGCAATACAGGAGGCAAAAGAAATTCTTTATGCCACCGTATTTAATTTTCGTCGTGGTGAATTGCTATCCATTTCCTGGACTATCTATGTGTACGAAGTTGAACTCTGAATTTGACCCAGTAACATTATCACACCAGAAATTACGAAGACACGACGCTTGCCATCTATTTTATAAGGCCTTCAATTATTTTGTTTCATTTTTTAAAGCATTGATATTTGGAAGGTATTTCCCCCGGTTCTCTGGCCAGCCGACAATCTTCCTGGATATGAGGGACACAGTAGAAGAAATGGGGAACTATAATGCTATAAGGATTTTCGGGTCTAAACAAAATCCTTGCTTCCTTCCATTTCACATCTCTGGTACAATGTTTTTTGCTGGAATAGCAGGGGAGTACATCTACTGGTTGCATTTTTTTCATGCAAAAAGGAAAGCACGATTCATGTCTATGCCTTGGAAAGTCCGAGATTTCATGGTCAGGAACCACTTCAACAATTCTTTCACTTACACTATCCTGAATGGACTCTAAACCAGTACCAATGATTCACACAAGCAGAACTGAAAATACCCGGGTGAAAAAAGTGCCCAATCCTCGACTGCCACAGCCAAGACCACAACATATTGTGGCATTAATCCAACAGCTTACCCAAGTAACAAAGTCACACACAGTTCTTTAGGCGGAGGAGGAGATAAGAACCCTCCCTCTGACAAAATTGAAAGTCGTCACAAGCTTCCCACGGGCACAAAATGGAAAAAAATAGTCTAATAACAAGAGGGACCGAGGGGAGAAATTGATATCTACGATCTCTCCCTCAAAGATATGGAACTAGAAATTGACATTGAAAAATTGTTCCTTGACGACGATCACCTAGACAACACTGCTCCTCACAATCCTGGGATGGACATACTTGGCATAGATACATTGGATGAAGAAGAGTCTTTTACATTTCAGAGCGTTGTTTTTGACAACGAATCAAAAAATTGATTATTGAAAACAAAGATGTAAAGAATAAGAAAGGCACATCTCATTCAGAGTTCAAACTACGCAACATGCACCCTTCCCAAATATCCAAGATGCACCGAGCAATTGAAGATGCTCTAGACAACTCTATTATCGGCCTTGAAACAAAGAACCTCATGTTAAAGATGTGAATCAAAGAATTGGAGGCAACTCTAATGCCTCTTCCACTGTTTTCTACTCCTTCGGCAAGGGTCAGGTCCACCACACTTGCACCAAAGTTAAAAGGATCAACAAGCCTTCTCACATCGGCCTGAGACTATGTGGAAAAGAATATAAACAAAAGAATGAAATTAATAATAGAAGCTTGGGAGATGTCAAAGAATATGGTCTCTTTTGGAACAAGAGTGCATGTTTTTCATGAGTGTCTGCAAGAAGATCTCAAGAATGACTAAGGTTTTTATCTCGATGCAATTTTACCATTTGGTTTGAAGTTACCGGTATGACGGAATCCAGAAGAAGACAAGAGAATCTCCCTTCTCTGGATCGAATAGACCAACTAAACGCATGTTGGAAATAAAAGGTAAAGAACCTCATTGGTATTGTTCAAGAATGTAGCCAGACCATATCTAAAAGAGACAAACTATTCAAGAAGCTAACTGAGATAGATCTAGCTGGCAGCACCAATGAAGTCTAGGACCCGAAATTGATATTAAACTCGTTGTTTTTAACCAAACAAGCATTTGATGATCAAGTTCATATCTATAAAAGACTGTCATTTGAAAATTTCTATGGCATTATTGAATATGGTGAAGATGACATGAAAACTTGGCTAGTCGGTTATGGAATTAGAAACAAAAATATTCAAGAAGCATTGCACAACTCGTCTATTGATCTAAGGGACATCGAAAGTGAACTCTTCAATATAAAAATCTGGCATGAAATGAACGTGGCGCCCATGAGGAGCTACATAGAAGAATGGTTGAAAAAGGTTGTCGACCAGATTACCAATGAAGGTCAAAGCCGAGGAAATCCATAAAAGGACATCAGCAAAGAAATGACAATCCATGGCACACTATCATAGTAAGTTGATATTGATTACGTTCTTCTGTCTTCATCTACTTATTCTAATAAATCTTTAATCTAGATCTGGCAATTTTCTCTTTCTTCTTGCCAGGTTTTGTTGTTTTCCATAGTCGAATTTCTTCTTTCTGCAAACTTCATTCTTGTACATATTTGTTTCGTAGTCCGTGATAGTCCCAATCAGAGTCATTTTGGCAATCACATTTTTATTTCACAGAATATGTACTGAACTATAGTTTTTTTTTTTGCAAATTCGAAGACCAAGTTCTCAAATGTATTTTGTGACCAAGTTGATCTAAATATAAATATTTGGGGTTGTTGTATGCTGATATTCAATGCTTGGTGTTGTTATTTGGAATTTATATTTCTTCATAAAATTAACTCATTTCATTGTACATGTTCTTGTTCTATATTGTGCATGTATTGCATCTTCCTATGTTTCAAAATATTCTTCGATATACAAAATGTAAAGTCATGTATTTTTTTCTTTGTCCTTGTAGGTTTGAGAAAAAATAAATCCGAGCCCAAAACACCATTCAAATTCGAACATGGTTTACATTTGGACCACAAATAATCTAGTAAGATACATTAATATGGATACATTTTAAATAAACATAACCAAAATCCCTTTAAACTTGAACCTGACTTTCTCCGGTTCCTGGATTGTCCGCGAGTTGATCGGTTAGCGGACTGTCAAATCCTCATTTCCATCTATATCTTCACATCAGGAACCCGACTGATGACCATCCCTTTCAACACTTGGCCAAATATCTCACTGCGATGTCCCAACTTAGCACTATCGCATTCTTATCCTGTGTGTTTCGTTATATACATCTTTCACCCAACACTTCAGTCATATACATTTTGCACCCAACAATTATGTGATAAAAGATAAGTATAGAAGACGGAAAAAAAGGGTTAATATATTGATATCTGTGATAGATATCCCATTTTCTCACAAGATCTTTTTTGCATGTTTCTGGAGAAGTTATATATTCTTTGATATACAAAATGTAAAGTCATGAATTTTTTTTCTTTGTTCCTTCTAGGTTTGAGCAAAACAATTCGAGCCCAAAACACCATCCAAATTCAAACATGGTTTACATTTGGACCCCAAATAATCTAGTAAGATACATTAATATGGATACATTTAAAATAAACATACACAAAATCCCTTTAAACTTGAACCTGACTTTCTCGGGCTCTTGGATTGTCCGCGGGTTGATCAGTTAGCGGACTATCAAATCCTCATTTCCATTTATATCTTCACATCAGGAACCCAACCGACGACCGTCCCTTTCAACACTTGGCCAAATATCTTACCCCGACATCCCAACTTAGCGCTATCGCATTCTTATCCCGCGTGTTCTATTATATACATCTTGCACCCAACACTTTCGTCATATACATTTTGCACCCAACAATTCCGTGATAAAGATAAGTATAGAGGACGAAAAAGAAGGGTTAATGTATCGACATTTGTGATAGATATCCCATTTGCTCGCAAGATCTTTTTTGCATGTTTCTAGAGAAGTTATATACTTATTGCATATACTTGGAAAGGAGAACGAAAGTGGCGGGCACAAAAATACCCATGGAAAGCGGTCAGACGGGCTTCAAAATAGGGTGGAAAGGGTTCCCGATGAGACATAAGGCCCCGATTGTCAAATTGTATATATCGGAACATTTCAGTGCAAAATGTGTAACACAAAGAAGGTGATCCTGCCATCGTCAATTCAAATTCATTATGCTTTCACTAGTGACACCCCAGTGCACATCTTTGCTTATTCACATTAACAAGCAAATAACGTATTTATAATCTAGTAAGATACATTAATATGGATAGATTTTAAATAAACATAAACAAAATCCCTTTAAACTTGAACCTGACTTTCTCGTGCTCCTGGCTTGTCCGCGGGTTGATCGATTAATGGACTGTCAAATCCTCATTTTCATCTATATCTTCACATCGGGAACCCGACCGACGACCGTTCCTTTCAACACTTGGCCAAATATCTCACCACGACATTCCAACTTAGCGCCATTGCATTCTTATCCCACTTGTTCCATTATATACATCTTGCACCCAACACTTTTGTCATATACATTTTGCACCCAACAATTCCATGGCAATAGATAAAAGTAATATATTCACATCTGTGATAGATATCCCATTTTCTCGCAAGATCTTTTCCGCATGTTTATGGAGAAGTTATATACTTATTGGAAGCTGGAGGGCACATAAATATCCGTGGAAAGTGGTCAGACGGGCTTCAAAATAGGGTGGCAAGGGTTCCCGAGGACACGTAAGGCCCTGACTGTCAAATTTCATACATCGGAACATTTCAGTGCAAAATGTGTAACACGAAGAGGGTGTTCCTGCCATCCTCAATTCAAATTCATTATGTGTTCACTAGTGACAACTCAATGCACAACTTTGCATGACTTAGCGCTATCGATTTCTTATGCCCCCCCTATTTTGTGATATACATGTTGCACAACACTTCTGTGATATAAATTTTGTGTCATTTACAATTCGACCCCAGTTATAGAACCCGTCTACCTGAGAATCCGCGATCTCAAAAGTGGCCAGGCATCGAATGGTTAGCGGTCGGTTTGTCTGCCAACGCGTGCATTGGGACATTTTTGGAAAAACGACTAAGTAATGAGAAAGAGAGAGTAGAGTAGAAAAACGATCGGACAAGCTTCAAAATAGGGTGACAAGGGTTCCCGAGCTACAGTTCCGCCGTATACATCTTGAACCCAAAACTTTCGTGGTCTACAATTCTTCCACATATTGGAACATGGTTTGCATTTCGCCCACAAATAATCTATTAAGATACATTAATATAAATACAATTTAAATAAATATACTTAAACTTGAACCCGACTTTTTTCGAACTCGTTGATTGGTCCTATATCGTCACATCATGAGCCCCACCGACCGCAGTTCCTTTCAACACTTAGCCAATTATCTCTTCGCGGGGTCGTGACTTAGCGCTATCGAATTCTTATGCCCCCTGTTCCGTGATATACATTTTGCACACAACACTTCCATGATATACATTTTGCACCAAACACTTCCGTCATTTACAATTCGACCCCATTTCAGTGCAAAATGTGTAACACAAAGAGGGTTTTCATGCCATATTCAATTCAAATTCATTCTGCTTTTACTGGTGACAACTAATCTTGCACCCAAAACCTGCGCCATCTATAGTTACACCATATACATATTGCACACAAAAATTCCCTGGTCTACAATTCGTCCAGATATTGGAACATGGTTTGCATTTCACCCAAGAATAATCTATTTAGATACATTAATATAAATACAATTTAAATAAATATATTTAAACTTGAACCTGTGTTTTTTTCGAACTCGTTGATTGGTCCTATATCGTCACATCATGAGCCCCACCGACCGCGGTTCCTTTCAACACTTAGCCAATTATCTCTTTGTGGCGTCGCGACTTAGCACTATCAAATTTTTATGCCCCATGTTCTGTGATATACGTTTTGCACACAACACTTCCGTGATATATATTTTGCACCAAACACTTCCGTCATTTACAATTTGACCCCATTTCAGTGCAAAATGTGTAACACAAAGAGGGTATTCATGCCATCTTATCCCCAGGTTGGCGCTATTATAGATCTTGCACCCAAAACTTCCCTAGTCTACAATTCGTCCACATATTGGAACATGGTTTGCATCTCGCCCACAAAAACTCTATTAAGATACATTAATATAAATACAATTTAAATAAAGATATTTAAACTTTAACCTGACATTTTTCAAACTCGTTGATTGGTCCTATATCGTCACATCATGAACCCCACCGACCATAGTTCCTTTCAACACTTAGCCAAATATCTCTCCGTGGGGTTGCGACTTAGCGCTATCGAATTTTTATGCCCCCTGTTCTATGATATACGTATTCAACAACAATTTACGGGAGTCCGACCGACCCCCAGGTTGTCGCTATTATAAATATTGCACCCAAAACTTTCGTCATATACAAGTGCGCGATATACATCTTGCACCCGTAACTTCCATACTCTACAATTCGTCACAACTTCACGCTATCGATTTCTTATGCCCCTTGTTCCATGATATACATGTTGCACACCACACTTCCGTGATATAGATTTTGCACCAACCACTTGCATCATATACAATTCGACCCTGGTTATAGAGCCTGCCTATCCGGAAATCCGTGATCTAAAAAGTGGCCAGGCATCAAATGGTTAGCGGTCGGTCGGAGTCATGATATAAAAGCACAAGAACAAATGTGAACCAGTCCATCTACCAACGCGCCCATTGGGACATTTTCGGAAAAAACGACTAAGTAACAAGAAAGATAATAGAGAGGAAAAACGGTCGTATGGGCTTCAAAATAGGGTGACAAGGGCTCCCAAGGAGATGTAAGGCCCCGCCTGTCAAATTGTATATATATTCTGCTTCTACTCGTGACAACTCAGTGGTTCACTTATTTCCATTAACAACTTGTTGAGCACTCAACACACCCTAAAAGTTTATGTCCAATTTTACGTTTTGGGTACCACTTGATCTCTTTGCATTGTCTGATTCATCTCAAATTTGGAAAATTTTGCATTTGCTTACCATTTTTGAGTCTCGTTAAGTGTTTGAAAAGTTTGCTTGAAACTATGAAAATCCTCGACTTAAAAGATTTAACATTTAAATAAGGAATCAGATAGCCAAAGCACTTCACCCAACACATTTAAGAAATTTGGCATCGACAGACAAGAGTCTTCTTTCGTGATAAGCATCACTGCGGAGATCACCGATTCTCGATCCCTTTTAGCATCAGAGAAAGGTGAAACGAGTAAATACTTCAAAAGAAAGAAATGTTATCATCGATAGTCGATACCCGACGTGCTCATCAAAGTCGGAGAAAATCAAAGCGCGACGAACTTTTGGATGATGCTAAAAGTTTTTTCCCGATTCCCGATTCCCAAAATATTTCGACATCGGGAAATTTCGAAGGAACTAACCCAAAGAAAACATGCGATAAGGTTTTCCCCGATCATCGACCCTCAATATATTTTAGGCATCGACGATCCCTGGGCTTAGTTTAGGAACACGAAATTGAAAGAGAGTTTTGAGTCCTATTAATACTCGCGAGTTAAGTCACCGATATTCATTGCGTCGTACCCCGAACCAGTTTTGCCACATCAGCATCGTATGAGGAAATCAATTGGCATTGGAGGTTTTCTCCGGAGGATGTCAATGGGAACATACATAAGGATATCACCAGTTCCCGATCTGCCCACTCAGAAAGCAACATGAGGGGACGTTTTAGCTCTAAGATATGATGGATCTGAAGCATTTAAAGAACTAATTAATTCCAAAATCCCGCATTAGTTGCTAATTCGTGTGCGGATCAAAAGGACTGTTTGAACGTGCCAATACAATGCATCACCCTTTGTGCCCTGTCATCAACTCATGAAGAATTTATTTGCAGAGATTCGGTGGTAGGTTGTTTTGAATCTCACCCCTCACTTGAATTAATTGGTTAATGCGTCTGGTAGGATATTCCCTGTTAAATCCTTTGAATTATTATAAACAAGATTATTATTAGTGCAAGGCAGTTCAGAACATCTAGAGGAGTGAGATGAGCAATCTGGGGAAAGCTTCCAAGGCCCAGTGAGTATTAAACAACAGGTTTAGTAAGCGTTACAACTATGTACTAGTCTATGGATGTTTTCTCCTTCATTTCTTACGTTTTATCCAATGTTACTATGTACACATGCTTAAAGATCGTTTTTGGTTGCAGGAACAATGCCTCCGAAGAAACCTACCACCAGAAAATCTCCAAGAGCGCCAAAGCTACAAGAACCAGAGGTGGGAGAAGGTTCCTCCCTAGTGGTTTCAAGACAATTATAATTCGCTCCAAATCCGGCGCCCGTCATCAAAACAACCACCAAGAAGGCTTTCATTCAGCCTCCGGCCTTTGGAGACACAGAGGCGAACATCGGGACCAAAACAATATTTCTGTGCTGGGAATAACTTTTCAAGAAAATCAACCAAGAGGATTTCCCCAAATATACCCCACACATCGATCCTGATACAAGAAGACTCGATGATGAAGTCCTCCCGAATGTTTGAAAGGTGTAGTTGCACATGGTGGCGTGCAGGACTCCGGTATTCCCCTGCATCAAACTCCTGAAATGGCTTATCGATCACACTGACACACAAAGATGTTTGATTAATGATGACAATGACGAGTGTAGGGTTTTCCTCCTAGTGGAAGTTCAAAATTACTACAATCTCAGAGAGCCAGAGGAGCGGTTGAATACTGATTTTGTTTTGAGTTTCTATGAGAAACACGTCACTAGCAGGGTGATGGCTTCTTGGTTGAGAGAGGATAAAAAGTTCACCAATTGGACCTCCGGCTGGTACCCGACGACCAACCTAAGAGACACTTACATCTATCTAATGGCCCTCCTCTATCAATTTCATGGGGAGAAATATTGCTCCAGGTTTTTAGAGGCTTGGATGCCTCTAGGTTATACTGTATTCATTTCCGGAATAGGTTTCAACTGGGGTGCAATCATCTCCAAACAAATGAGCACTTGCATATGAAAAGCGAAGACGCCAAAAGAGGGAGAAACCCCTTCCTTTTACATGACCTCTTATCTATTGGACGTCATTTGTGCCAAGAACGTCTTTGCTGGAATGAACTTAAGCTGGCACGCCTCTGAACTCCTGGTCCATGTATATTTCAACATCTTGTGGGAAAACATGTACAAGAAATCCTACTCTCTCAACTGCGATCAGTTTATCACACGTATTTATTTCTTTCTATTCAAGAAAGAGTGCCCAAGGTTGTCGGATGCAGCCAAAAAGGTTGTATCGAAAGTTGGCCATTGGTATCTAGATGAGCCTGATACCTACATCAGGGTTTTTGGCGCCACCGGAGCACCCCACCTGTTACCTGTATATGTCCCTGATCGACTAGTAGTAGGGGAAATTTGTTATTAGACCATCCTACAAGGTTATAATGGTACTTTGGTAAAGGATAAGAAGCAAGCCTTCATACCCTATGGGTTTCATATTGGTTTCTACATGGTAAAGGACATCGCACAGGAAAAATAAGAAAGGTTAAGCCAATTAGAGTTCTGATTCCAGACTGGCTGTTTTCGCAAGCACGAGCCCAAGGGCTTGGTCCTAAAGCACGCGTCACAGGTATCATTCTACTGGCCATATGCCCATGACAGGTTTGAGGATGAGATCTTCACCAAAAATTCTCAAAGCTGGGATGAGGTGGTGGAAAGGATGGTTGACCCTAAAGAAACCAGGTTTAAGTCCATGAGTTGGGATGAGCAAGCAACAATCTTGGAACAATCAACTCAAGAAATCCTTAGGGTCAACAAATAAAGGATAGCACCTGAATTAGTCGAAGCGGTGGAAGCTCCTCAAGAATCCACCGAAACAACAGAGATTTCCCAGGTAACCCCGGTACATGACAGGGATTTCCCCGAGGCTCAGGATGTGCGGGAGAGAGGGGAACTCATGTATCAAAAATCCTCGCAGATAATGAATCAAATGTAGGATAACCCGAACCTCATCAGGTTGCCAAGTCTTTCAACTGATAGCCCAGAAGAAAGCTCGGCAGGGCCAAGCGACCCTGATTTCATGAACCTTGATAACATCAATGGGTCAGATGACCCTGAATCCACAATGCCACCAGCTGGATTGCCGGTAGGTGTGATGACTCAATCAGAGACAGGTCGGGTATCAATAGAAACAAGTGCGCCTAATCCTTTGAGCGAGTTTATAAATATATATAGTGATGATGAAAGCCCGGAGGCATCTCGCAGGACCCATGTGCATGTCCAAGAAGAAAATGGACCTGAGAAGACTTCTTCTCCTGCTCCCGAGGTCCAAACTCCGGAGATCCCACAGAAAGAAAAATAAGCCAAAATTGGCCTCGACATGAGGAGACCTGATACACTGGAGACCCGAGCAGATAATCCAAAAGACAAGTCAGAACCGGATGAGCCAAAGGAAGGAGACAAGTCTTGATTGCATGAAGCAATTAAATGGGTATTGGGGTAAGATGTATTGGTAGAGGAATTTACGCGACTCCGATGGAACAACACAGATTTCCATGGGCCCAAAATTGTGAGGAGTTGTTTATCAGTTGGTCAAAGTATGAGAAAAGTCACCCTTTCAAGTGATATCTTGAGTTGACTGTTAAATAAATTGTTATAAGAGGATGCCACATGGTGAATTTTGTTTTGTTTAAACTACACTTAGCCGTTATTTTCAGTTGAATTTTATGATATAAATAAGAACATCGACCAATTAGTTAAGGGTCGATGGTTGTTGCAAGAACTCTTTCTTTCTGGTTGTTAAGAATTATTTTGAAGTTGCCTTTAATTGAGAAGTCCTTCTGGACCAAAGACAAGTTATTTTCATCAAATGCATGTGATTGGACGTGGAGAAGAACTATTTCCTATCTCGTTTCATGAATGATGTTGTAATGAGTAAGAGCTATTTAATCTATTGTCAAGTTATCTG
>ML830618.1:69835-81087 GCA_009831015.1 Picea engelmannii | reverse complement strand
TCTTCTTTAGATAATGAAAATGTATGAGAACTACCAATACTTGAAGCTTCCTCCATCCTGGGAAGATATCAAACTTCAACACAAAACTTGCACAAAATCCAATAGCTAAATCTCAAGCTATCAATGGCAAACACATGAGCAAAACAAACTATGCTCTGATACCACTTGATCTGAAAATAGAAGGTTGACTTGTTATGCTATGCAAGCACCCCTACTTCATTAAAATAAACCTTACAGGACCTTGCTTCATGTGTTAGAATATGCAAAATAAACTTATGTGTTAAGTTCATATATCTTCTTGTAAATGCTTATGTGTGAGCAAATTTTCTTTTAAATGGTTATATATGTACTTGCAATAAATACACAACAACACAACTTGCAGCAAACAAACCATCAAACTCAGAACAATCACAACATGATAAAGGAGTTCACCCCCCTCCGGGCTACATCTCCTTGAGCCTCCATAATGGACTTGGCTCTATGGGATTAATTAGTCAAAAGTTATTTTACAAGATGCTTCTCAACTCCAATGGAATAACAGACTGTACCATTGAGATCAGAACACATAAAAACCCCAAAAATGACTAATAGAACTCTGAAAACGAATCATGGCTCATCCGGGCATGACCTCTTCTACATGTGGCCATAAGCTTCCCTAAGCTTCTCTTTGGCAAAAACACATGTAAAAGTCCTCAACAGCCTCTGAAACCTGTCCCAATGTGTTCAGAGCATATCAATTAGCCAAACATGATTATTCAATCATAGAAAACAAACATAGGCTCACCAAACCATGTCCTCCATCAAAGAGGGCTTCATGCTCCCTAGAGCTTGCTGAAACTTCAATGGTGAAAAACTCATAGAAAAAGTCTTCAAATGGCCTTGAAAACAGCACCAATAGATCTAGCACGTTCAAAAACCCGTAGCTGGGCTTTTGCAACACCTCAATCGGCCAAACGATGAAGAAGTTAGGCCTCCTCCATTTTCCTCCTTCAAGCTTTGCTGGAACTGGCTCTACAAAACGCACCTCTGTGTGCATGAACCAGGAACATGCTCCCAAAACGCGTTATAACCTGGCACCGGGTGCAACCGTGCCAACGGTGCAAACCGTAGAACGGTTAGGGCGCCTCCAGCCCCCAACCGCCTAGCTCTCGGGCACATGGCTCATAAAACCTCGGGCTATGGCAAAAAGTGCTAACGGTTTTAAAACCGTGCCAACCGTTTGAAACCACGCGCATTATTAAACCATTGGTTAATAACGAAAACACACGGGTTATGTTTCAACCTGGCGCTAATACACAACGGTCAACACAATACATAACACATATATATCCGCACGCCATATTAAACATGGCATAAACCATAGTTTTAAACCCCGCGCAATATAATATAGCACGGTGATATAGTTTGAAACCCACGCATATATATGGTCACATCAACATTCAAAACAACCACGAATTAAAAAACCCTCGCGCAAACATCGGTGTATGGTCATATGTATAACACCATGGGGCTGTGGGTCGGGGCTAAGCCCCGGCCCGACCCCCCTTTCCATTTAAAACATAACTCAAACTTAAATGAATTAAAATCCATTAAATAGTATGAGCTACTATGGTGGCGCGTTGGTTATGTGGACTTTGCAAAGGCTTTGAATGGCGCGTGGAGGTTTGGAGTTCAAAGCCGGTGGACTATCAAAATTTTAAACAATGAACCAATATACAATTAACCAATAAAGGGGTGCCATGTGGCAGCCCTTGATTGGGCCACGTGGCACCCTTCTATTCGCCCAAATGATGCCACGTGTCGCCACATAACTTGCTCACAGTCAGCCAACCAGAATCTACCACATCACCTGCCACGTCACCGTACGGTTGCCACGTCAGTTGTACGGCCTCTGTCCAGTCAGCATGTACGGACTGCCCAGTCAGCATCAAATTTTTGCCTGTTTGCCTTGGCGAACAGATCGCGATATCTTCTCCATACGGACTTCGTTTGAGAAAGTAAATATACCGTCGGAATCGGGAAGACGATACGGACGCAATGGCACCATTTTCCTCGCATTCCGAACACTTTTAAAATTGAGCAAAATTTTGCCCCCTGGTCCAGATTTTGATCATAAAATTGGCTAATTGTTGAGACGAACTGGGAAATATATCAACAGAGGCTTTGAAATATCCACAGATGCTGGGAAAAATCAGTTGCAACCTTCGAGTCCGGGTCGAATTGTAGATCACTGAAGTTTCGGGCAAAAGATGTATACTTCACACAAGGGGCATGAGAGTTGGATGGTGCCCACACAAGAACCCGCGGCCATAAAATTCACGAACTATGAAAATGAACGACGGCCAATTAGACTCGTGATGTAGAGATATAGATGGACATGGAATATGCCACTCCATCGTCTGGGAACCCGCAAGCATAGACATGGATCACCCGAGTTTTAGATGGAAGATGTATACTCAGAACACGGGGAATGTGATCCAGGTGGATATTGGTGGCCACCCACCTATTCCACTTGGACCCCCACCATTGCTTCTTTCAGTTTTTCAGTTTCCCAATAGTTTACTATTTTTAGCAGTTTTTCGGGTCCTGAACTTCCGGAGTCGTTTTGAGGCCTTAAACGACGTTTTTTGGGGAAAATGGGGAGCAAAATGGATGTAGATTGATGTTTCACACCCAAAATTTGTAGTCCTCGAATAGATCTTTCTAACGAGGTATAGAACGCGTCAAACGAAGATCGTATGCCAAAGTTACGTCCCCGGGAAGTTGATGTACCAACTTACCCAAACGGGGCCCATAGTCTTGGCATTTCATCTCCTAAGGTTAGTTCTTTGGATGTTTAGGGTTTTCCATTGTTTCTCAATAATAATAGGCCTTCGAGCCTCATTGTAACATAGTTTAGAGGCCAGTAGCCACCACATCTCTTCTCAGAGATAAGCTACCAGCGCCCTAGCTAGTTTATTTCCATTCTGTCTGTAAGCATATTTCTGTCATTTGTTATTAATGAAATGAAGTCTTATTTCCGTTGCATCTCTGTGTTTATGTGTATTTCTATATTTCATTGTGTTCCTACATAAATCTGGATCAGAATGAGAGTTCGATAACGCGTAGCCGAGAACCCACGGCCATAAAATTGGCTAAGGAAATGTAAGTGCTTGGTTGGACTTGTGATGTCAATATATAGATGGATATACAAATTGTGAGGTCGATAAAGAGTGAGGCTTGGGAGTTCGAGGAGCCCGTGGTCGAATTGTAGATAACTAGAGTTTTGGATGAAAAATGTTATCCAAAAATGGGGCATGGGAGTTTGATAATGCATTGGGGGGGAACCTGCGGCCATAAAATTGGCTAACTGTTGAGACGAATTGGGAAAAATATCAACAGATGCTTTGAAATATCAACAGATGCTGGGAAAAATGAGTCGCAAGCTTCGAGTCTGGGTCAAATTGTAGATCACTGAAGTTTCAGGCACAAGATGTATACCGCGCACACAAGGCATGAGAGTTCGATGGTGCCTATGTAGGAACCGATGGCCATAAAATTCGTGAACTATGAAAATGAATGGCGGTCGGTTAGACTCGTGATGTAGAGATATAGATGGACATGAAATCTGCCACTCCGTCATCCTGGGAACCCGCGAGCATAGACATGGGACTAAGTATAGAATCAGAAATGGATAATAGAAGGGAAGAAAAAAAAGGGAGAATGGCTAAGTATAGAACAGGAAAAAGAAAAGGAGGTAAGAACCGACATGAAAGCAAACTGCTACGTAGGAACACATGAAAAGAAAAGATGGAGTACAAATTTATTTATTTCAAGATAGCAGCACAGAAAATATAATTGACATGAAGACAAGTCAATGTACAGGAAGATATGGAGCGTCCAAGGAGGGAAAAAAAATTAGAGTTGCAAACCAGTTCAACAAATACAGACAGAGTAAACAAAAAACTATTGGATATGGAACACTGGTAGAAAAACGCACCTTTGCATGGATTCTTCTACATTCCTGGTTAGGAGTTCTTTGTAGTGTCTAGTTTTCCTGTTTGTTTCTATGAACAAAATCACAAAACAAAACGGACATGAACATAAGTTGACATGTAAACAAAAAAGCAAGTACTATGTACATAGACTAAATAAAATAGAATAAGAGGAATAGAGTAACRGATAGCRTTAGAAGAATGTACYTYTTYTTTTTTTAGTTCTTTCAAGTTTCTGTGTCTGTGTCTGTGTCTGTATTAWTATTTKTTTTCTTAGCAAAAAAAAAATTGTGACCAAAAGTAATTACAAACCAGGGAAAACTAAGAAGTTGGATATCTCGATTTTCTGCAACAAGATAGACAKATATGGTTTGAATCATACAAATATGRTTATGCAATATGCCTAATGTATATTTCATAATTCAAGTGCAACACCAACTGTGTGGTGACCAGACCAGTATGTGTACAAACCAGGGAAAACTAAGAAGCTTGATAAWTTGTTTTWWTTGTTTTTGGCAACAAGCTATACAGATATGCTTTGAAACATAGAAATGTGACTTTGCAATATGTTTGATGTATATCTCATAATTCAAGTRCAATACCAATTGTATCATGATCAGGCCAATATGTGTCTAAGATAAATATGTTGTATTGAGGAATGGGCACATTTGAACACACATGGTCAATAAGTGCGTTTTGCACATGGCTTGTGTTGTTCAAAAGAAAGCRGAGACTGTATTTGCACATGTAGTTTTCCAATTMTTTTGTTCTGGCATTATTTTATAGCATGCCAATATTGAAGTCTCCTACAAGCACAATGGRTCTGTTCATATGGAAATGACCTAATGCATTGGAAATAACATTTAGTATGTTGGAGAATGTTGCATGGGGAGAAACATACAGATTCAGTATTGCAATTTMTGTTCCATGGAAAAATATTTTTGCAAGCACCATCTCAACATTATTTTCTTCGAAATGTATATGGTCCAAAATTGGTACATGTTTTTTCACCAATATCATCACCCCATGTGTAATGTAACTTGATATGCAATTGTGATTTGGAAATTGTTTGTTTTGTATGCATAATGCCATGTATGTTTCCTRCAAGCASAGAATATCGGATTRCAKKGTATCATAGTCATTGAGTATATCATCCATGTGTGCTTGTAAGTTGCRTGTGTTAAGCGAGAGAATTGATAYAGATGACTTTGTTTGTATGAATTGGTAATCATACTACAGTTGCCATTTTGCGGTAGTCCTGAGGCATTCCATTTCAATATCAACTTTTTGTTTGACTTTGAAGTTATSTTTTGTAAGAGGACTTAGTAAATACAAGGAGTCTATGCTTCTGACATAGGACAATGTTGTGTATACAAGTCCATGTATCTRAATTACAACAGGCTGAAATGCAACATTATCAAGTGTTAGTYCTTGTGATATGTGGACTGTACRTGCACATGCAAGTTTAATTGGAAACTGTTTTCGAATCTTCAGTYGACCTGTCTTTGTTGATGTCRATACTAACTTTGATATTCACAAAATAGGTGTCCAATYGCTTGCAGTGTTTGAATTATATACATAAGCCAACTTTCTTGCTTGTCTCTTGCCTATATGCGGTTCATGGAACTTAATCCAAAGGACATCAAGTTTTTTTGTTTTCGTATAGCCTTTGAGTATTCCATCTSCACCATTGACCAAGCCATCCTGTGAATCATAGTTGCAGGCATATATTTCAACCAACATTTCTAATTTCAGGACAAGTTGCAAAGGTAAAGTGGTTGTATGTTCATGACGTGGCACATTTTCATGGTTGTCTTCTTCCAGRTCAATTGAATTGAYGATGATATCATCGCTAGGCATGAGYGATAGCATGTTCYTGTTATGCATTGCAACATCCTTATTTGTGTASAAMRGGTAAGGGAACGTTGGGTCTGTTGGTGCAGGTCRCAAGCACCTCGAATTGATATATGTTAAGTCATCATATGTTTGGTTGTTTATYCGCATTCTATTYAGAATTGCAATAAATGTTTCATYTGTMTRGSGCATTGTAGTATGCAATTCAAAACATTTAATATTGTCTCTCCAGAAGTAATGCGTCACTGTTTSCATGTTAACCRTAGGTTGTTCAAATATCAAAGAATCTTGGATTGGTTGTKCTTGGTAAAGATCCCCATAGAGTATCATGTCAATGTTTCCAAAGTATTTTGTGTGCACATGTTTTATGCTTCTTAGTCGATTGTCAATGGAATACAAGAAGCGACTTCCAATCAAAGATGCTTCATATATAAAGACAAGTTTGAGTTCATCATAAAGCTTAGACAACGTATCTAACATTTCCTTGCTAAGTGGAAGAAATTGTGACTTGTTAAAAGGCATTTAAAATGCAGAGTGGATTGTTGTTCCACCTGCATTATATGCAGCTTTTCCTGTGTATGCAACTATTAGGCCCTTTGGTTTCATAGGATCAAAAGAATTGTTTGAATCATAGATTCGTATAAGCATTTGGAATAGTGCTTTCGTTGTGATTGTCTTTCATGTTCCTGGTTTGCCTGTAAGGAACAAGTGCACAAGAGTTTCCATGTTCAAGCATTTTTTAAGCGCAATGTCCTTTAGAATTGTTTGTTGTTCTCGATTCAAGGACGTCTTATTCTGTGGTATTCATTATTTTCAATAAGGAAAGGATGTTTTTTTACTTGAAAACCAAGATTGATACATTTTTCACTACCACCTGCTCGAGGATGAGGCAAATCCGCTTGCAAGTCATAGGACTCGCAAGGAGTTCTGGTTGTTTTTCGGTTTGTGAATGTCTCATCAAGATTGTCAAGGTTTTCTAGCTCATTAACTACAATTTCTAGATCACCCCATGTTGGATTAACATTGTAAGTAAATCTGGCTTCATTGATTTGCACTATAGTCTCAGAGGCAACATACGCAACTTCCCATGCAAAAAAGTTATGTTTTAATGTCTCTTCATTTTCATCGAACGAAACGTATAGCAAATTTTTTTCTCTACAATAGTTTTCATAGTCATAATGTTTATTGTATTTGACAAACCGTATCACAGAGGGTTTTTTTCTTTTTGATATGGGCACACCATTTTTTTGTAATGCGATAAGAATTCTGCTAAGCAAACATGCCTAATAGGAGATGGACAATGGAGGTAATAATCAATAATAGAATGACATAACACATCTTCTGAATTGTCACTCTTGTTCTAGCAAAACTAGTGGTTTAAGCACAAATGTTTGTTTCTCAAGTGGAGACGTGTTTATGAAGACACATTTTCTTGAACTACAATTGAGGGGCAGGGAAAGTGCAATGTGGACTGCTTGTTGAGCAGAGATTTGTTGAAGATTAAGCAATGTATTACCAAGAATACATATCATTTGTATGGCATCAATATGACTTATTTCATGTTCTTTGTGTATTCTTTTGAATGCAGTTGTCATAGATTTGTCAACCTTTGTCATATACAAGGTACGACATGATGCTGAAGCATTAGCATTGAGGACATACTGCGCATTTGTATTTGCATTCCACATAACTGGCATGTCCTTGGAGAAATTGTTGTTCCAAATATGGAAAAGTTTTCGTTTAAGGAAAACTGTTGGTTGTTTAAGCGTACATTGTATGGCTTGGATGTACTCATCTTTTGATAGATTTAGCTCTGTCAAGAAGTCATCGAAGCTCATCAACTCGCCAAACTCTCCTTGTTCTAGAAATGCGAACAAGGATTTAGATTTCTCAACAACAACATTGTTCTCTAAACTAAGTGGATCTATGATTCTTGTTGCTCTCATTGGCGGCACGGGAAAGTTGTATCTGCAATGCGAGTTTTTTCGCTTTCTACGGCTTCTTGTATGATAATGTCTATGAACTTTGGAAAGTTCTGGATCCAAATGATCTGTGTTGCATGTTATGTGTTTGTCCACAAATTGCTCGATCTGTGAATTGTTTTCAGCTCCATAGACTGGTGCACCCTCTATCCACAATAGTGTGTGGTCATGTTCATTCCCCCTATTATGGAATTCAGTGACAAAAAAACAGTCTGATATTTTTCTGAAAAACGTTTCATCATGGCATATCAATTGTCTCAAAGCATTTATTCTATGTTTATAGTAGCGAGTACATGTCACTGGGTCTTTTCTTATGAGGTAGTCAATGTCATTATTTTTAAGTGTATCAGTTTGTTTTTTACGTTTCCTGTTCCTATGCAAGTCAGATATGGTAGCCACCAATGGATCCCAACAATGCTTTGCACTTGTAAATGTGATGAAAAATGTTGGCAGGCCCAATTTTTGGATCATTGCAAAAATAGTTTTCTTTCTTTGTTGCAAATAATCGGGAGAGATGCGAATGTTTTTGAAATTTATGTATCCAATATCAGATTTCAGAATTTTTTCTAGGTTTAATTCATACTTGACATCCTTGGCCAACAACTTTCTTCCTTGTAACTGGCCTTTTCTTATTCGAACCCACATGCAAGACAAAACTTGCTCTATTATTATGCGCATTGTTTTGAAAAACAAATTTGTTATGTGACAGGAGAAGTCACCACTTGAATGTAGCAGCTCCCATCGAACTATTTTATGATAATTGAATCGTTCTGTAATGTCAGTGGCACGTGGATCTCCATAGAAGAGTGTTGGGAAGTTCATTTCCTCAATGAATCTGTCCTTGAATATTCCAAGTGGACGTTGCCCCTCAGTAGGTTCAATTTCAACAATCTTGTCTTGCAAGTCATGAATGCACTGTGAATCAGTGAATCCATGCACCAATGTCTCAACAGGTGTTTCATTCTCCGATTCATCACTTGTATCAAATTCACTATCATTTTCGAGAGTCTTTGCAAAGTTGTCACCCTCTTCTCCAAGAACATTATTCCAGTTCTCATTTATACAAATGTTTTGTGCTTTGTACAGGGCCCTGGAACATAATTTCGTTAATGCTTTCATAATAGCATGCACACGCACTTTGCCTATTTGATACACATTTTTGTATCGCAGGCGTCTTTTGAGAGCCACAACAATTGTCATTGTATCGCTAATGAATTGTGGCAAGGATTTTTTCACAACATCTAGCTGAACAACCACATTAATAATTGATCCTGTTAAGCCCATATGGGGTCGTTTATAGCCCCAGGGCCTGATTTGTGCAAATGCAATTCACAGAGACACAAGTCTCTCTTCAAGTTTCGTAAGTGCACTTACATATGGTAGTGGTGTATTACATCTTATTTGGTCAGGGGTTGCAAATTGTGCCAGTTTTCCATTTTCAAGCGACTGTTTGCATGGAAGACAAATTTTGCCACTGGAAAATATTTTATCATGTGTTGTCAAGCAGAGGTATTATGGTTCCATATCAGGCGTGAAAGACTTACTGTTTTTTGTGAAATTCAATTGATCGCAAATTGCACATGCAATGGAAGGAGTGTCTTTGATTTGTTTCATGTAGGTCTCTCTTGCATCTTTCTTTCACAAGGAAGTATGGGTAGAAAGTGTTTGTTGGTTTTCATTGGTAGTAGTGCACAGTGTTGCTTCTAGCCCACAAAATGTGATTCTTTCCTCTCGGACAGTTGCATGACCATTGTCGGATATGCGACCATACTTGTTTCTGTTGTGTTGTGCACGAACAATTTTTTTTAGATTGTGATATGTCAGTTTCTCTCTAAAAGGAAGCGTAGCAATGTATTTTTTTCTCTCACGCATGACCTTTTTCAAGTTGTGGTAACTTAGTCTACATTTTTTGTTCAAGGGCAGGATGACCTGATGGCAGCTGGGATGAATTTCACTCTGATTAAATAGCATGTGACGCTTATTCACATTCGATGTGGTTTGGTTGGCATTGACACTGGACACTGGAAAGCCAATATTTCCTATACCACCAATGTTTTTTTCTCTCTTATGTATGAACTTTTTCAGGTTGTGATAACTTAGTCTACGTTTTTTGTTTAAACCCTGTATGGCCTCATCACAACTAGGGTGAATTTCACGCATGAATTTTTTCAAGTTCTGATAAGTTAGCCTATGTTTTTTTGTTTAAGCCCTGTATGGCATTATCGCAACTGGGAGGAGTTTCATTCTCGTTAGAAAACATGCCACACGTATGCAAATTCGATGCAGTTTGGGTGGCATGGACATTGAACCCTGAACCAGTGATATGTCCAAGCAAAGGTTGATAATGAATATGTGTCGTATCTATTTTCAACGAGAGGATGTCAATTGTTCGATTGTAATTTGAATCAATAGACCAGGAATGGACAATGCCATTTGGCAGGGCCGACCAGACCTGGATATTTACTCTGAATATGATAGATAGACATTGCAAACAGAATCTGCAACCCTCCACATTTCCTTTTTCATATGGTAGCACCATGTTTACAAGGTATTCTTGCCAACTTGCAATTGTCGGCATATTTTCGAGGAGATATGGCAAAAGATGTTCATGCAAGCAGCTAAAATACTATCGGTTGCCGCCTATAATTGCATTGCAAAAGGACTGTACAGTCTAAATCCGCAACGACTACACATTGAACTCTTCTTCTACCAAACAACAAATATCATTGAACAAACTATCTCCATAGCTAGATACAATAGTTGTTGCTAGTTGCAAACCATGGCAGTCTATGCGATGCATAATCCATTTCCATTGTGATTCAAGGTCTTTGCAAATGAGGGACAAATAAATATGAGGTCCTCCAAGATTTCATATGGACAATTTTCTATATAGTAGTGGTTCATAATGACCACTGACAGCATTGGCATCATGGAACAAGATGCAATATGGATTGGTAGATGTAGTTTTGTTGAATAGTAGATATCTTGTTTTTCCTGTCAATGACCATATTCAAATTGATATATTGAGCCACTTAGACAACCACCGTACACAAAATGTATCTCCCCAAAGTCCCCTCTCATGTGCAGCCAGAATTGGAGATGCAGACAACCGCATCTTTGAAAAATACGTAGCAACATCATGTATTCCTTGCAACTGCCGAAGAAAATCAGATTCCAATTTGTATTCATACGACTCCAATGCCTCAACATCGCCGTTTTTTAAAAAATCCAAGAAATAATCTATCAATCCATTGCGCAGGTCGATCGAGGAATAATGGAAATGCAGTAGAACCTAAAATGCATCAAAAAGGCAATCCCCTACAGTATACGAGAATGCATCCAATCTAAAAATCCCATTGCTATGCAACACCTCGTCAATGTTGTCATGTATAATGGAGTGTGTATCTATTTCATATGACTCAACATCTATTACTTGTTTCAT
>ML830618.1:41151-53022 GCA_009831015.1 Picea engelmannii | reverse complement strand
CTCCTCATAAAACCCTGCTAAAGAAAGAAGGAATCTATCTTCTCATACCATGACCTAGGTGCATGTTTCAGTCCATACAATGTTTTCTTTAATTTACACACTAAATGTTCCTAACCACTTTTCACAAACCCCTCTGGTTGAGTAAAGTAAACCTCCTCCTTTAACTCACCATTCAGAAAAAATAGATTTTACATCTAATTGGTGAAGCTTCCAATGGTACTTTGTAGCTAATGCAATTAACAATCTTATAGTATTTAATTTAGCTACTGGTGCAAATGTTTCTACATAATCAATGCCCTCCTTCTGTGAATACCCTTTTCCCACCAATCTGGATTTATATTTATCTATACTATCATCTGCTTTGAATTTAGGTCTGTATATCCATTTACATCCTATGGGATTTTTATCTTTAGGCAATTCAGTCAATTCTCAAGTTTTGTTTTTCATTATAGAATCATATTCTTCCTCCATTGTTTTTCTCCACTCTTCATGTTCATTAGCTTCATTAAAATTCATGGGTTCTATGAAATTTGAAATATTACTCATCAGGGCATAATCTTTATACTTTTCAGGTGGACGAACCTGTCATGAAGATCTTCTCAATTGGTTGGTGACTTCTTCTCCGTTTTGTGAAGATTCTTTTTCACTGTTGGATGTATCCATGTCACTGGTTGCCTTTTCCTGTTGTTGCTTCTCTTCTTTGACCTCTTCGTCTTCAAGAAGTACATTTCATCCTTCATAATTGTTGTCTTCATTATTTCCTTCTGTCTTCTCATGGAAAATTATATCTCTACTTGCAAACACTTTGTGAGTAGATGGATCAAAAAATTTATATGCTTTAAATTCTAAACAATACCCTATAAAAATACATTTTATAGCTTTAGCATCAAGTTTCTTCCTGTTCTCCTTTGGAATATGTGCAAAAGCCTTACACCCAAATATCCTCAAATTATTAATTGTTGGTTTAGAATCATACAAGGCTTCAAAAGGAGTTTTATGATCAAGACACCTTGTTGGACTTCTATTCTTTAAATAAACAACAGTGCTAATGGCCTCAGCCCGAAAAACATTTGAGAGATTCTTACCTTTCATCATACTTCGTGCACACTCCACCAAAGTTATGTTTTTCCTTTCTGCAACTTCATTCTGCTATGGAGTGTGGGGTACTGCAAATTGTTGTACTATTCCATGATCTTTGCAATACTTGATGAAGTTCCCTAATATGTACTCTGCCCCTTGATCTGAGCAGAGGATTTTGATGGACTTTCTTCTTTACTTCTCCACCATGTTTTTAAATTCCTTGAAGTATTAAAAAATATCACTCTTTTTTCTAAGGAAATAAACCCATGTGTATCTTGTGCAATCATCAATAAATAACAAAAAATAATAAGCACCACCTAAGGACCTTGTTTGCATTAGTCCACAAACATCAGTATGTATAAGTTTTAATATATCTTTCTTTCTCCTATCAGAATTAGAGGGGAATTCATCTCTGTGCATCTTTCCTAATGCACAACCTTCACAAGCAACATACTCATTCTTCAACATAGGGAGTCCTTCAACCATACTTTGTTTTTGCAATAACAACAAATCATGATAATTAATGTGACCATACCTTTGGTGCCAAAGAGTTTCTATAGGCATAGTTGCAGAAGTCAATGCTTGATGATTCTTGCTGGTGACATTAAGTATGTACAGATCTCCAACTCTGACTCCTTAGGCAATAGTTCTGTAATGATCCTGCAAGTCCTTCACTATACAATGTGTCTTGAAGAATTCGACCTTCAAATTATGATCTGTAATTGTGGACACAGAAATCGATTTTTTCATTATCCCAGGGACATACACAACATTGCGAATGTGTCCGACAGTGCCATTCAGAAGTGTTACTGGAATATCTCCATATCCCTTGATTTGATAAGAATGATCATCTCCAAGATAAATATGGGCACCATTATGTGTTTCTTTAAAGTTTATATACCAATTCTTGTTACATGTCATGTGAATCGAGGCTCCAGAATCAACAAACCATGTGTCAACATCATCACTTTCAGCAGACAGTGCAGCATTAGACACAAACAATCTGAGATCTTTTGAATCAAAATTCGGGTTTTCTTTTGCAAAATGTCCTAAGTGTTTTCTATTTTATGCCTAGCCTCGTAATTTTTCTTCTTATGACATTCTCTAGCAAGATGCCTAGTCCTGCCACAGTAGAAACACTTAGGTTCATTTTTATTAGATGGCATACCTTGATTTGGCTTTGGAAATGGCTTCCTCTGATCTGAACTTCCTCCTCTGCCTCCTTCTTCTGGTTTCCATTTAGGGAATCTCTTCTCTGTCCATAGTGCTAAGTCTGAATTTTGAGGCTTCAAATTCATGCCCTCTCTTCTTCTTGCAACAATATACCTGTCAATTCCTCAAAGGTGGGAGATTTCTCTCTCGTTGCAAGGCATGTTATAAACATTTGATAGTCCTCTAACATTCCATTTAGGGAAATTGTGACAAGATTGATGTTTGACACTTTTTCTCCTATATCTCCCAATTTATCTTTCATGCCTTTAATTCGCCCAAGAAAAGTACTGACAGACTCATTTATATCCATTTTAATACTTAGCAATTTACTCTTCAAAAAAGAATACAATTTGTATTATTAGTCTCATAAAAATCTTTAAGTGCTTTCCCGGTTTCTTTAGAAGTCTTTGCATCTCTAATGTGAGGAATTATATTATCTTTCATAGACATTTGTAATAATACCTTGATTTTGTTCTCCCGCTTATCCCAATATTGGATTGTTGCCGCTATCGCACCTGCAGACACATCGGGTCGCGCTTCATCTCCTTTCGCGATCGTCCATACACCATAACCTTCCATCAAGGTTTGCATTTTGAATTTCCAATTGACAAAATTCGAGCCATCCAATTTATTGGCTTCATTCAGATAAGTTTCAGCACGTGGATTTGCCATCCCTGCAAACTCCTTTACGCAGCAAAATAAATCCTTCTCTCGCTTCCAACAATCAGATCAACTCTCTCCTTTGCAGAGCAGTGATCTGGTATGGGCTCCTCTTAGAATCTGGACGGAAGCAGGTGGACGAAAGAGCGAAGGACTCAGAATCTCGTTCGCTCTTCAATAAGTCTCGTTCGCTCTTCAATAAATCTCTCGTTCGCAGGTGGCTGATAAATCTTTCAACAATGATTTAAAATTCTCAGAATCTTGTTCTCTCTTGTTTTTCAATTGAAACTTTAATATACTGATTCATTCGAATCTCATTCTCATATCCTTCGAATATCGTTCGCTCTCATGTAATATTTGTTGCATTCATATGCTGGGTTGCATTTAAAAGTCTCAGAATCTCATTTTTTCTAGTGGGTTCAATATATTTTGAGTCGCATAAAAAATGCAATGCGTATGCTTCTGACACTGGACGAGAAAAACCCTTGTCGGATATTCGAAGGAGAAGCCCTGTTGCGGCATATGAACATGTATGGCCTCTTGGATGAATTTCTCACACTCACAAATAGATTCTCCAAGGATGACTCGCAGCCTCACGAATCCCTATCACAAACCCAAGACGATCCTTATGCTCTGATACCAACTTGAAAATAGAAGGAATGAAATGGAACCGACTTCTCTCAGGCGAGGTAGCACCTGGAGGCCATCAAAGCAAAGCCGCACACTGCATTTTATTAAATCAATTGAGTACATTATATAGGATGATATTTAGTTCAGACGGTTGGAACCATTATTTGGTTTAGAGGAGTCTCCATTATTAACTAATCTCCATTATTTCTAAGTCCATGTCCTTCAAATTTAAGCCCAAAGGGGTTGGATCCAATGGTGGAAAGCAAAGCGAAGAGTTTTTCACCTTTGGTTAAGGTTCAATTCCTGTGAGGGCTTTCCGTGGAGACATACTATATTAAATGGTATCATGACATGTGCACACATAAGTGGATCAAAGTCCACCCCCATGTGCTTCAAATTTAATAAGTGCCCGAGATATTGGAAAAAGACATTTCACTATAACTTGGGTACATGCTTCATCCATCAACAAATTTTGAAATGAGATGACAACAACTTTTGAAATGAGAAAAAAGGCACTATTAAAACCCTCACAGAACACAACAACAATCAGAATGCAATGGCACGAATCATCATAAAGAAAGAAGATAAGTGAGTTAGTGTCTCTAGACATATGGAATTCTTCAACAACTAACATTAGTTGGTTGCCCTTGATAAATAATAACCATTGCAAAAAATCAGTGTGTGTTAAGAGAGTTCATAAGAACAAACATTATAACAGAGTTCATAAGAACAAACCTAGTAAATCAAGAGGAAACTCTTAAATTGATGAGTGTCAGGGATGACTTATATGTGATTTTGTTGTTATATTCCTAAATAGCCTTATCATAATCCTACAACCAAACTCTCCAAATTGATGCCTCAAAAATATGTTCATTGTAGGAAGATCTTCCACTCGTACACAACTGTGTAGCTTCAATGACAACCCAATGTGTAGCGTTCTAATGGCAACCCTATCAATGGGTAACATGGTTTTATGTCTTCCACGCCATCCACATCATGGCAACCCTATCAATGGGTAACATGGTTTTATGTCTTCCACACCATCCACATCCTACTCCTTGGGTTCTAGAGGTCTCTCCATATGAAAAAAATCCATTTTCATGAAGTCTTATGTAGTTATGATATAGGTTGGTTTTAGAATTTTCCAAACCAAGCAAAGAAACTCACATCCTCTTCTATTTTTCAAGTTCTTGGAAAGTCATTTGGATACATACTTCCAAGTCTCCCATTTGTCTTTAATGACGAAATTAGACCCTTGAACTTTAGACAAATGGGAGACCGATGATGTTCGCAGTTTCATTTATCCTAGGTGAGCTCATGTACAAGAAAATACTTTCAATCTGCCTCATCAACAATCACGTTCTCATTTATTTTCAACAAATGTTGTACGTAAATTGTGCTTTTGAGAAACTTTTGACGAGAGGATGTTTATGTCACTATGGTTTTATAGACGAGGTTCTCGCTGATGGTGAGACTTAGGGTTCCTACAGAGCAGGGTCCTCGCATCGTGATGACAGTGCAGCCGCAACCTGTCACCACCCCCCCACCTGCATGTTTTGCCTCCCTCCAGATGTGGCACCTTTGTTAGTTTCAAACTGTCTCTCCTTGGTGTTTTGCAGACGTGGATATGTTTCGTGGAATATGTGTAGACTTTACCTGGCTCCCCGCACACCCTAGCTCATCATGGATCTCTTCAGTCGTGGCGCTCTCTCCTACTTCCACTAAACCTCAGTCAAAATTTTTGCGGCTTCTTGCAGACGTGGATCTCCACTTCTGTGGTGTTTACATCCCTTTATAGCTGTCAGTGTAGACCTAACGTGGGCTAACGATGACGATCTCTGGGCAAGTGATAATCTTTTCTTGTCTGATGACACTTACAAACTTTTGTACGAGTGCTTGCGTCATCCCCAGCTTAACCCCCCCGACATCCGCTCCATAGCAGTCCCCTCCACAACTGGCCTTGCTTCAACCCTCCAATTGGATCTCTTCTTGTGCTGGGAAGCCACCTACTCTTGATCACATGCCCGACTGTCAGCCTCACGTGAAGTCACTTGACCTGCCTTCTCGAGAGTCTCCTTCTTTTCCCTTCGGTTCTAGAACTCTTTCACTCCTTGTTTCCGCAACTCCCTCAACCCTTTCTTCCCCTGACCTTGTCACCACTGCTCAATCCCTTTGCTCTTTGCTTACCCTCGATGGTGTTTGCCTTAATAGAACCTCTTGAGCCAAAGCTTGCGCTAACCGAAAACATAAGTCCTGGAAGGTCAGCCAGTCTCCCTCCAATTGTTTTCTTGGTAAAGACATTGCCTTAGACCAAGTTTCTAGCCTTTCTAAAAGGGATGTCATTGGTAAGTTTTTCTATGCCAAGATGCCTAAAGCTCGCTTATCGGTTTGGATGCAAGAATTTTGGAAACCAGTACTGGGTTACTGTCCGAGGGTCAGCCTCTTTTCTAACCACTGGTTTATTTTTCATTTCCTGTCGGAAGACGATTTATTGAAGATTTTAAGTTACCCGTGGATAATAGACAGGGGAGTCCTTGTGCTTAAGAGATGGGCTCTTGGCTTCAGTCCCTTTTCTGAATCTTTTAGCAAAATATTCCTGTGGATGCTCTTACCGGATTTTCCGCTTGAACTTTGGTCCAAACAAGTTTTCGAAGCATTGGCCAACTTGGTTGGGAAGTTTGTTTATTTTGATGAACGCTCTTTGTGCTGGATCAATAAACGGGTAGCATGTGTAATGGTCCAATTGGACCTTGACTATGGTCTCCCAGATTCCATCAATGTCTGTGTAGGGGATCACTCTTTCTGTCAAACTCTTGATTTTTGGCGGGAGCCTTTTCGCTGCCATTTATGTTGGCAGACCAGACATCTGAAGAATTCGTGTTCAATGGTTAAGCTTATGAATTCCATGACAACTTTGGACCAGTTTGACAAAAATCCTCCCTAGTCTTTGGATCATGACACCTTCCTTGGTAAGATGCAGGTCTTTTTTCTTGATTTCTTCCTTAAAATCTCTACTGAAGAGTTAAATTATTTAAAAAATAATGAGCTGCGGGTTTTAGAAATCTTTGAAGACTTCTGGAAACTCCTACTAAATAGGCTTGATGCTCCGATGCTTCACCTTGATTCCCACAGTGATGACCTTGTCCACCACTCCCTTTCTCCCCCCTCATTGGATACTATTGAGTCCCCTGAATAGGTGGACCGCTCTCGGACCCCTCTTCCCAGCCTCGAACACACTAGAACTATTCTCTTACCCTCTTGCGATCCTAACTTACACTCTGCTCTTCCTTCCTCTCTAATTGAAGCCTCCCCCCAAAATATCCCCTCCCCTCCTTCAAACTTTACACCTAACCCCTCCCCTGACCTTTCTTCTAAGCCTCCTTTGACTCTTCCCCCCGCGCCCCTCTCCCCTATACCTCTCATTGTTGCCAATTCTTCTACACTCCTCCGTCTCGACTGTTCCAATGTGACTATTCGAAAATCCCGCCTTAGACCCCCTAAAAAGTCGCCCGACTCTATTGAAGGTGGGCTTTCGGGTTTCAATAACCCTGAACCTCCCATTTCTTTTCCGCCCTCCATTCCGCTAGATCTCAACTATTCCTCTTCCTTGGCCCTTAGAGCAATCTAACCAACTCAAGGTGTACCTTAATGATTATTTTTTCACTAAACCTCTGTGGGTTTGGGAGCCCCAACAAACTTGCCTCCCTAAAGAGATTACTACAATAGATCAAACCTGATATAGTTTTCCTACAAGAAACTTTGATTGAGGGAGACAAGGCAAAAAACCTCTTGAATGTCTGCCACATTGGAATGCAGTTGCTTTAGATTCACATGGTCGTTCCGGGGGATTTTTGTTTGGTTGGAACCCAACTTTCAGTAAGTTTTGTGCCTTTGGAACAATTGCAGGTATATTTTTGGAAGGAAGATTAAAGCAATCCAAAGATCATGTCAAACTACTTAATTGTTATGCTCCTTATAAAGACAAGGAGTCTTTTTGGCTACAACTCTCTGATTCCAGATTATTGGGTGAAGATAATCTTATTATCGGAGGCGATCTAAACTTCACCTTATCTGCCAGAGAAGTGTGGGGGGAACTAGCTCAGATTGATCCCTTGGCTGATTTCTTCACCAATATCCTTCAGTGTTCGGGTTTAGTAGATCTTCATCCATCTGTTATGTCTCCAAATTGGAAAAATGCAGATCTGACTTTACTGGTATCTCTAAAAGACTAGACCGTTTCCCCTTAGCTTCCAATTTACTTGAGAAACAACACAACTTCTATACCTGGGTTGTTACTTCTACTGTTTCAGATAACAATCTGATTTGTTTACAATTTGATGGGCTTTCACGCAATGTTGCATCCCCTTTCAAATTTAACAGTTCGTGGATCTTTGATCCAGATTTCATCTCTTTAGTTCGATCCACCTGGGACGATATGCGAAGCTGGATTGACAGATCTTCAATTCTTCTCCTTCGCGACAAACTCAAACACTTGAAGAGTTATGTTATTAAATGGTAGACTGTTAATAAGAAACAACTAAATGCAAAATTTCTTTCCATTGATCAACATATCACTAATCTTTTAGAAAAGTGTCCCTCTCAATTTATTGAGCAAGAAGGTTTGGAATTACTTAAGTCACTCTCCCAAAGGAAGAATGATATCCTCTCTTTTGAAGAAGCTACTTGGAGACTTAGAAGTCGGGCGATCTGGGTTGAGAATGGTGACAAAAATACAATTTTTTTTCATAAATTTGCGTCTCAGAGGTGCAGTCACAACACAATTTGGGATCTTTCAAATGAGGATGGGAATCTAATATCAACTGATACATATTTTAAAAAGATGGCTTACAATCATTTCAAAGCACAGTACAATGATTTCAACTCTGAAAACATTGAACTTCAACTTGAAGTACTAAATATTGTCCCTCGGTTCTTTAATGATGATGATAATGTGGAGATCGACAAACCTGTCTTGATTGCAAAATTACAAGAGACTGTAAGCAAAATGCCCAAAGAGAAAAGTCCTAGCCCAGATGGTTGGACATACGAACTTTTTCATAACTTTTTTGATATCATGGGAGAGGATTTACTCAATGCAGTGGAAGAATCTTGAAATACAGGTTATATCCCAGGGGCTCTAAATGAAACCTTCTATGCTCTCATTCCAAAAATCAGCAAGCCGAAATTTTTTAATGACTTTAGGCCCATTGCACTGTGCAATTTCGCCTACAAAGTTATCTAAAAAATCACCGCTTCTCGGATCAAGGATAAACTAGCCAATTGTATCTCCATAGAACAATTTGGCTTTCTTAAGGATCGTTTGATTTTTAATGTTGTTGGTATTACACAAGAGTGTCTGCACACAACAAAGACAAAGAAACAAAACTCTATTATATTAAAGCTGGATTAAAAAAAGGCGTATGACAATGTCAGCTGGCAATTCCTCAAATTACTTCTTGATCAGATCAACTTAAATTAGTGTGTTTCACAATGGATTATGAGTTGCATCACCTCGGTAAACACGACTGTGTTAGTCAATGGTGTTCCAACTGACTTCTTTAAATGCCATCGGGGACTTCGTCAAGGATGCCCACTGTCTCCTCTACTCTTCTTGTTGGTTGTTGAAGTTTTTAGCAAATTATTGACGCAATATGTGGACTCCGAAACATTCCAAGGACTTAAAGTTGTTGTAAGTACTTTCATCTCACATCTTATTTTCGTGGATGACGTACTCATCCTCGGAGTTGGGAAAATTGAATATTGGTTGACTCTTAAATCTATCCTTTCCAAGTTCCGTTCTGCTACGGGGATGGTTGTAAACTGCCATAAATCAATTTTTCTTGTTCAAAACATCAATCCAAACCTTAAACTCTGTTTGACTTCAGTTTTTAATATTAAGATTGAGAGCCTTGATCAAGGTATGAAATACCTTGGTTTTTTTCTTAAACCAAACAATTATAGAGTGAATGATTGGATGTGGTTACTCAAAAAGATTGAAAAGAGGATCGAGAATTGGACCTTCAGATGGCTCTCTCTTGGAGGTAGACTCACCTTAGCTAATTTTGTTCTACAGAGCATTCCAGTCTATTGGCTCAGTCTTGTTAAACTTCCTTCTTCCATACTTCACCGAATCCAGCTATTGATCACAAATTTCATCTGGAAAGGGGGAAAGAAAGGAACTGGTTTTCATCTCACTAAATGGAAAAATATTGCTAGACCAAAACTCTACGGAGGTTGGGGCATCAAACATATCACTTGGTTTGCACAATCGTTGGTTGCAAAGTCTTGTTGGAGGGGTTTATTTGATTCAGGCCTTTGGAATTCTGTCCTCTGCAAAAAATATTTGAAAGGTATAAATATTATTTCCTGGCTGTGTAGAGACGATCACAAAACTCAAGGCTCGTCTATAATTTGGAAAATTTTTATGGTCTCTCTCCCGAACATCAAAAGATGGCTTGCTTGGGAAATCGGTTCAGGAAATCATGTTGTCTTATGTCGCGACCCCTTCATTGGATGCAACTCCACCTACAAGCTTTCTTTACCTCTTCTCCAGGTTCTTAACAGTTCAAACATTTACTCTCTAGCTCAAGCAACCGATCTTGTTGATAATGGAACATTACAAAATTGGATGGAGTCTACTTAGATCGATATTTCAGATGAGCTCAAAACCGAATGGGATAACTTTGTTTCTAACTTAAGATGTAGTGGCATCCGCCTCAAAAATACAAATGATAAACTTGTTTGGTCATGGAATAGATCAACAGGTACAGTCACTGCCAAACTAGCTTATTAGTCCATCTTATATTTTAACAATATGGAAGAGAGGAAATGGTGGTATAAAGCTATCTGGGATTTGAATATTCCGACCAAATTGATATGCTTCATGTGGTTGTGTTTAATGGATCACATACTCACTGGAGTGAATTATCACAAAAGAGGAGGTATTGGACCTATGGTTTGCAATCTTTGCTTAATGAATGAAGAAACTACTGCACATATTTTTGTGGAGTGTCCAAAAACACAAAAAATTTGGTCTGAAGTGTTAAAATTCCCTAAGATTGATAGTGAATGGAAGTTTTCTTCTATAGAAGAAAATTTGAAATATTGGTTCTTTCAATTTCCAAAATTAAGACACATCCCTTTTCTGGTCTTTTGGGGCATTTGAAAATTTAGAAACAAAATTCTGTTCGACAATTGGAATAGATTGGATCCAATGATAGTCATTAAAATTATCCTTTCTTTCAAAGACTACTCAATCAAAGAGGATGAAGATAAATTGGATTTTATCCTAAATCCAATCTATTTTGATGATAATCCAATTGGTTTTTTTGATGATGTAGTTGTAGATAATACTTGTGGAATTGGAATATATATAAAAATCTCCTCTGATCACACAATCAAAGCACATTTTGCTGAGGCACTGGAAATAATATGAAAGCAGAGCTCATGGATCTTTGGGGACTCCTACTACTCTTTTTCTACTTTTCTATAAAAAATCTTATGGTTGCAAGAGACTCCAAGGTCACTATCGATCGGATAAACTCCAAATCCAATTTGAATGTAATTTATCTCAATACCTGGAAAGATAAGATCAGAAACTTAAAGAATGGATTTGATTCTATCAAATTTATGCACATACATAGACATTTCAACAAAATTGTAGACAACTTATCTAAGAAGACACTCAAAGACATTTCTGGTTGACTTTTTTATGAAAAATTTGTTGAAGAAATTGTCAATAAATTTTTACATTTTCTAGTGTAGAATTATACAAATACATTGAATTTTTTTATATATGCCACTAGTTTGACATTTTAAATATACTTCAATGTATAAATGTGAAAGGAAGGAAATACTATAGATTTTTTTGATGGATACTTTCTGGATTCAAAGTTTCATTTGATTTTAATAAAGTAATAGTGAAACTAAAAAGTTGTGCTTTTAAAGTCAAATCAATACGCGGCTATCCTGCTCTGCAAGCCCTGGTTATCCGCTGCTACTGCCCTCGAGCCGCCAGGCCTGCGCACGATGTCAGGGGAGGCTCTCCTCTTCCTCCTGACTTTGATTTTGAAGCGGCTGCCTATAGGAAGCTGGTATCATCTTTGGGGGAATCCACTGAGAAGCCGATCCCCACCCGTTTTGTGAAAAAAATTGAGCAATCGCTTGAGGTGCGACTTCCCTTCTCAGCTCCCCACCCGTTTTGTGAAAAAATTTGAGCAATCGCCTGAGGTGCGACTTCCCTTCTCAGCTCCCAGACATAAGGCTTTAGCATTCGCTGAAAGAGGTTTG
>ML830617.1:19839-55842 GCA_009831015.1 Picea engelmannii | reverse complement strand
TTGGAAAATATCCATCTAAAATGACCATGCAAGTAGTCATTGAGATTTGTTAAGCATATTGGAGAACAAGAATCTTGATAAGAAAATACCCAATGATTTTTTTTATAAGGAATGTCTAAGGAGAATCCTTTAAGAAAAATGAAAAATTGACTAAGTGTTTCACCTTTAAAACTTATTCATCAGAAGCTCATTGGAAATCAGTCATAAAAAATTTCTCATGATGTAGTGAAATTTTAATGAACCAATAACATGTGGGTTTTGATTGAAGAATTGTGGAAAATGTAACACACCCATCCCCCTAAGTAACATTTTAAGGAGTGTGGAATTAACATTTCATCTTTCTTTAGCTATCTCAATACCTCTCCTTGAGGGAATCATCGCCTTCTGCTCATTAAGAGATTTCCAACAAATATAATTATGCTCAATTCTAAGCTCGGGATCGAAGGTTATGGCCTCCTACAATTTCTCGGACTCACAAGGTCAACATCCAACACATTGCCACATGGAATCCACATGGAACTTCATCACTCATGTCCTCTAGCGTGGAAACATCGTGGTGTCGATGTATAGCCTGCCCCAACTTGTCGTTGTGGAGATTCTATCCACATAATCCTATCATCATTGTCGAACCTCATTTCAACGAAGTACCAAGTAGCCATTCTGACTGTCCCGGTGACAATCCACCTATCATACCTCTTCCAGATCTGACGGTCCTCAAGCCACTCTTCCTATGGTCTTGGTTGAGTCGGTGATTCTGACTTACTTGCAAGTTAGCACTAGTCCCTTCTTTTACATTCAGAAAATAAATCAGGGGGACCTACAACGATTTGACGTTCAAGATTTATCCTTCACCTTGCGCTGATCAACAATCTAAATTTCCTACCCTTTTCACTCATGTCGGCTCTCCTAACCAAATCCCTATAGTTTTAACTCCTAAGTCCCAATTACACTGCATAAGGATCAATGGATCCATATCTCATCGTCACATCCCCAACGAGATCGATGAATATCAACGGTCTCAAGCTTATTTCATTGTCGACACTCTTTAAGTGACATTTAACTTTCCATCCCCCTACTTTCGATGATGATGCCTTGAGCATTAATGATCCAAGGCCAATGTCTTGTAGATTTGAAGAACATCAATTAAAACAAAGGTTCAAAGAACCTCCTCACCCAATGGGACCCACAATCGTCCCATCAACCAATGTTTTTGTAACACCTGTTACCAAATTTTACATGTGGACTGTCGAGTTGGCAGGCTGCATCATTATGCCATCCTCATCCTCTTTCATAGCCTAAGTGTGGTCTTATATATATCGAAGGTGGATGATTATGCTCATATTAGGCACATATCGATGGTTCTCATCGACTCTTGTGCCACTTCATCATTGACACTCCCTGGCGAAATTTCCTTTTCCCACTTTTGATCGTCGATGACAATGCACACAACATTGACGTCATAGATCTCTCCTTATCATCTTGAACATATTGATGGTTTTCATTCTCTCTTCAAACTTTATTATTGTCACCAAAATTTTACAAGTTTTGGCTCTCAGTCATTCTCGACGATAAATATTTGTCGATGAAGGGCCGAGATTCACTCATCCCACCAAATAGATGGTCATAATCTCTTCTGAATCATCTCACAGTTTCTCAACTAGTTATCCCATTGATTGAGACTTAGTCATTTTCTGGGTTCTTATGGGTTGCGTCCAGGTATTCTAAGGTCTACAAACAATATCTGACCATTGTTGGTCTCTCAACCTCATGAATACGTAAGACCTTGCAAATCTTACAATATCTCCATGACAAATTGGTGTTTTCTTGGGATTCAGGGTCCTCCCTTTATTACAAGTAATTCCCCTATTTACATGAAACCCCATCACTAGTTGAAAGATATTTTTGTCCATATCCTACAAAATTTCCTCTAACACCACAAGGTCTTTAGGGACACAACAATCCACAATCGTTCATTTTCACAATTCAACACTTAAATTAAATGCCATGGTAACATAACCAATTTCTCAAAGATTCCACATAATTATTTATAAGCATTTACATTTCCCATTGCATTAGACATTTACATACACATATCATTCATATTCCATTTTAGCAAGATAATTTAAACACTTATCTGATAAGGGAATTTCCAACACCAAGTGACTCAGAGAGGACACCTTTCCTCTCAACCTTAGGCATTACTGTAGAGTACCTTCCTACAATATGCCACCCCTGTCCCAAGCCATGATACCACCAAGGAAAGTTGACTTAGCTGGGTTCTGAGCTTATGATGATCCAAGAAGGTTACTCTCCTTCCCCCTCTAACATAGCAGAACATTCCCACCTCCCACTGATCTCAGGCTCTCTACAAGTTTATCATGTGTTTTCTCAACTGGATTTATTGTACACACAGGATTATGTTCTCTGCTAAACAGTTCCTCGACGATCTCCCCTTACCAGTGCTATTTTTTGTCCAGCAAGCACCAAGATGTATCCCACTATTGATTCAAATCAGGATCTAGGTCTTCTCTGTTCAAGGTGATCATTAGTTGCTCATAAAAGCTTCCTATTTTCCTTTGTCTTCGACCAATACTCCTAAATATATCTCTGTGTTGTATTTCTCAGCCCATGAGTTTCAACACTCGCATGCTCTACTTGTTCTCTAGATCGTTCTGATGTCTGCATGTGCACCCTTGTGTGCGTTCTTCTCTTATTTTCTCTCTTTGTTATTGTGTTCTATTTTTATGTTATCTTGTCTCTTTTTGGTGGTGTTTTTCCACCTTTTTCCTTATTCTTTCCAGTTCCCTTGGGACTATCATGGCTTCATGTTGTTTCCACCTGCAGTCCATGGTTCTCATTATGAAGAGGCAGATCCATAGATTCTTGCTGTCAGGTCATTTAATTATCCCTTTCCTTCTTCAAGGGGCCAACTACCAACAATCACTAACTATTCCAAACACCATGCAACTTATTTTATTGGTCATGTGGCTCTACATAGGTCTAGTACATTGAAGGTGTAAAGTTGTGCTTAGCAAGCATAAGTAAGCTTGTTAAACAAGATTCCTGTTTTCCTCACTAATGCATCTAAGCTTCTTCTACACTCAACCATTTAATCAATCCCAGCTCAGTCAATTTCCTTTGGTGTATCATGGCCAATACTGTCAAGGTTGTTCCTCCTCGGTCATTTATTTGGCGTTTTTATTAAATTAAACATAGTTTACATGTTCCATAACATAAATTATGTAACCTTAACATAATTATAGTCTCGGGGAAAAATGAGGCGTTACAGAAAAAATCTAAAATTTAACTAAGTATCAAAATAGTCATTAAAAAAAGTCATTGGAAATTTCTGGACTATAGGATGCAATGAAATTTTGATGGAGGAAGGATAAGTGGTTTTCGATTATCTATTTCCAAATAAAATTTGAAAAAATTGACTAGTGTTAAATATCGAAAGTAGTCATTGGTAATGCATATATGAAAACCATTGGGAAAATCATCAGGATTGTCATTAGGATAGTGATTAGAATAGTCATCGGAAGTGGTCATTATATGAGGCCATAGAAGTCATCAAAAAAATATAGAATCAATGAAGGATGAAGAATTTAAATGAGGGCTTTTGGGAGTAGACCTATGGAGTAAAATAGTCACTGAGATTGGGCTGAGTTAGTCATTATAACTAGTGATATGAAATAGGTAAATGACATAAGTGTTGGGAATGAGAATGGTATTGCTAGAAGCATATGATAGTGCTTGAGAAGGTTCATGGACAAGGCATTGTGAGTTATAAGTAGAGGAACAAGATATAGACATTGATTCTATAGTTAAAAAAAATCAAGTTTGGAACCAAAATCTTGTTTTGGGCGTAACTTGAGCATATGAATTGGGATGGAGGTGAAATTTTAGATGTAAGTATATAGTGACAAGGCCTATAAAAGTTATTAAGGATGGTTTGTAGATTCAACTCTAGAAGTTTGGAAAATGGAAATCAATAGTTTTCAAAGAAAAAAAAGGTACTTAATGACAAGAGCTCAATTGAATATGAAATTTGGACAATGTTGAATATGAGTTGGCACAAAGACACCTAGTAAAGTATTTGGATAAATTCCAAGGGTTTTGGAGATTTTTCTGAAGGAATAAGCCAAAATTTACTATTCCAGGAAACTTTTCGATGATTTTGGAAACTCTAAATGGAGGAAAAGTGACTTAAGACATCAAATGTTTTTTTCCTACTCAACATTTGATCTCCTCAACAATTTGGATAAATTTTTCTTAGTGAAAACTTTATAGTTTTGTTCCGTTGGAAAGATAAAAGATTTTTCCAAAATTTATAAGTCCAAAGTAAGTGAAAAATGAACAAAATTGACAATTCCAAATTGATGTAGAAAATGGCTGGAGCATCAGATCATCGAGATGAAGGTTGCAAACTGTTCACAATTTAGAGTACTATTTGTTCCCAATAAAAATGTTTTTATGGTTCTTGATGGATTTTCTTCTATAGGTGGGTGAAGTTGGTCTTCAACCTTTATTGCATTAATAAGGAAAAAGTGCATAAAATGGGAAAAAATGTTAACTTTTGAGGGCTATAACTTTTAGCTCCGAGCTCAAAATTGAGCATGGGTATAGTCATTAGAAAGAGATTTTAGGGGATAGTGTAACAAAAGGTTTATTTTTTCAAAACGTTTATCTATTTACTATGAAGTATTAGTAAAACAAATCCTTAGAGATTTATTTGACAAAGATAATTTGTCGATATTGGGATACCTCAAAAGTGTCTTGAGCCTTGGGAAAGAGATATATAATGAACTATGAGAATACAAGATGTAAAAATGATCAAGGATGATTGTATACATAATGCTTGTATTGGATAAGAGGTAATTGATGATAAAGGATAGAGTTATTCTTGGGTTTGGACTACTTTAGGAGAGGCAAAGTAAGCTATCAAGGATTAGAGGAAACTTGAAGTATTATGAGATCATGTAAAGAGAACGATGAACTTCAATTTAATTGGGAGCTATCATTGAAGGGATGAAGCACTTGATTGTGTGGAATTGTCTTGATGGACAAAGTTGGGTCTCACTAATAATTAACCAATGAATGAAGATAAAATTTCAAAATTTGAAAAAGCTTAATGACAATTAGAGATAGAGAAGGGAATGAGATGATGATGGATGCCTAAGTTGTTGGAATATATTGCAATATTGAAGAAATGATTCAAACAACAAGTGAAAATTATTGGAAGGAGACGAAAATAGAGAATGTTGAGTACATTCTGAATATACAATGGGTAGTACATCAAAGTAGAATATAAGGATTGTAGTTACTTCCAAATTGGAAGTATAACAAAAAATGAAGCATATGAGGTGAAAATTGTATCTAGGCTTTGTATTGGTTGTAAAATAGAATGGACTTTGAAATGAGTGCATATAAATCTAGAATGATATAAATTACAACATTATAAGGTACTAGAAAAATTATTATAAAAATAATTAAAGCTAGGGTAAGATTGGCCAATAAAGGAAGCGACTACTGAAGGTTGTAATATGATTATGGGATGGAAATGAGGAAGGGCCAAGTTGGCTTGGTTGGAAATTTATTAAGAGAAATGGACTAGAAAAATCTATAGGTTAACAGAATGAAAAGGAATCATAAAACAAAAACAAATACTATTGCTATAATCAGATGGGATTTGAGGGTAGCCCAAGAGAGCAAAGGAAACAACAAAAGAATGAAGGAAGATACGAGGTGATAATGAATTGTTGTAGTAGAAAATGGTGAAGATGGCTAGCAAGGTAGACATGATAATGAGGTAGTTTTTCTCATCTTAAACTTTCTTTTGTTAATAGAAGTGGAGTTGTATGTTTATAAAATTAATGAGTATAAATTTTTATACATGTAGTGAATCACTACTTGGGTGAGAACACTATATGTAACAATCTAATGTGTGGTTGGTAATAAGCCCATAGAAAATATCAGCTATGGTGTGGAGTTCCAAATTATGTAGAGGAATTGGAAGGGAGAATTCCTTAACTATTTTCTTGCATAGTTATATTTCTTAATATTGAGAGAGTTTCTATATGTTGATAGTTTTAAGGCATGTGAATGCTGAAAATGCATGAGAATGGAACAACTAGAATTCATATGCACCAATAGGCATATTGATATATATTATGTGGTAGAGTGCATATAGATATGCTTGTACGTATATGTGATATTACATATTGGTTAAAAGTGGTTTGTTGTTACATATTCCATGAATATGGCATGATTATTAAATGTGATTGATGATGGTTGTGTAACTAGAAAGGGTTGGGAACATGGCTAAAGAGGTTTTTGATATTGCCGCATATGACAACCAACCTTGTGAAGAAAGGATAATGAGAATACAATGCTAATCAATGATTGGTGAAAGGATTGTGCAAGACTCTATAAGACACCAATTAATCATGTGATATTAGAGATGTTGATGGAATCCATGTAGTTATAGATTTATTTATATTGCATAGGTGTTGAAGAGAATTTAGATAAGAATTCCTTTAGTCGTGATTTATTATCATAAGTTGAAATGTTTATGTGGTTGATTGCATTGTGTGAATAATACCCATGTAGGAAATGGTAAAGGAAATAATCCTCAAACCTATAAATATTGTTAAAGTATTTTTAATGCATTCATACAAGATAAAATATCATGCGACGTTGTGTTTATCATGAGATGATAACCAAGACAAGAAATAATTATTATCCTATTGTGAAAGTGAGATGGCCAGGTGTGAGACATAGTATTGTCAGATATGGAAAGACTATAAAACTGTACAAGTGTCCAATTGTCTCTATAATTGTGTCAGTATTTTGGAAGTGAAAAATTCTTGCCAACATTGAAGACACCATTAGAAGGGAAGGATTTCTTAAGGGGCTATTGAGTAGAGAAAGGAACGGCCTTCCAGAAAGCTCGAGGACTCTTTAGTAGAGAAGGGGTATATCCTAGTGTTGTGTTAGGTTGAAGGGGAAGGTGTCCAAATGATTGAGAAAGTGTTGGGGAGGTGGCTGAGCGATGTGTTGACGTGTTGGATAGACCTTCCAACTCATCATGGTGGAATGCATGACATGGGAACATGGAATTGTTGAATTAATGAAAGTATGCATTGAGTAAGCATGCAAGATATGATCATGCACACACGTATGATTGACACATATTCTTGATTGCATTGTGTGAATGCAAGCTTATGCTATATTTCATTGCAGATACCATGTTAACAATTGAAATGATGAATTATTGGTATATCATAGTTCCAATACCATTTCATGAGTTGTTGTGGATGTGGTAGTGGAAGAATTGTATGAATAAGTAGTCATGTTTTATTTGACTACATGAAAACTCTATTAGGAGAACATAGTTACAAAAGGAGATGTCTTGGATATGGTAATGAAAATAATCCATAATGAATAGAGGGACTATTTCCTACACAATTGAAAGAAAAGTATTATGTAGAACTTTCTATATTATTTGGAATTTGATTGTTGTAATAATTATTTCAAAAGTTGGAGGATAGATAAAGATATGCATCATAATATTTGTATGTTTAAGTTTATGATAGGTGGACGGTGAAACTACTTATTAAGGTCAAAATATGGATTTTATAAGTTGGAAAGCCTAGGAAGAAGGACACTGTGATGACACTAGAACACTATGATTTCCATAATATATTGATTGATTAGAGGTTGCTAGTGGAATGCCTAGTAGTGAGACTTTATAAGTTTGCACTCTTCTTGCATGTGAAAGAATTGGCAAGATGGATCACACAAGGGACTATTTAGAAGAGAAAGGGATAGTTGAGCCTAGAACGACAAGTTGTTGAAAGGACAAGGAAAATTAAATAATTATGGCATGAGAGATTCATAAGGCGTGTTTGTAGGGACCAAGGAGGGTGTGTCATAAAGGAAAGTGAACTAAAATCTCACCCATGATAGCCTTGTGAAGCAGATAAATATTCATATAGATAAGTATTGGGCTAGAATTGCATACTTACTTTTGTGTTATTATTATACATACTTACATTGTGAAATTGAAAATTCCTATGGATAAGGGTGATTGCTGCAAGTTAATTGGGTCTACCTTGAGTTGTTGTGAGATGGAGTGTTATCATCCCCAACTAGGTTCTATTTCCATAGGTGACATGTTGAGCTCATAAAGAGTATATTGTTGTAACAACTTCGAGACCTATTGTTGACCTATGCTTATGCCTTGAACAATCTAGGGTTTACCCTGGGTACCATCATCATAATGTGGGGAAGTGACAGGGGGGTTTCCCCATGATATGTTACTTGAAAAAATAAAAAAATAAGAAGAAGGACAACTGCTACATAAAAATGGCTATAACATGCATGTTTTCCTTGATGATTGTTATAGAATCATTTGAAGAATGAAGGCGCAGATTTATTATTGGAAACAAGAACATCGAGAATGATGTTATTCCAAAGCAGGGGAGGAATGAAAATCCCCCCTATAAAATTATAAGAATTTTGTGTAAGTATATGGTAAGTGGGTAAGTAAAGTACCATTTGATTATATTTTAATTAAAATAATATAATAACAAACAAAGAAATATGTACACTTGGGGGTTATTACTCCTTATGAGCACCATGGGGGCAATGAACCAACAAGTGGGGAAATAGGGAAGTAATTTTTTATTTATTTATGATGGAGGCTAAGTGTATATCCCTTTGTATTATGTTCCCATGTGTTAACTGTTGATGTTTGGACAACATCGGAAAGACATTATCCCATAATAATAATAATAATAATAATAAAATAGTTATTATGATTATTAGAGACACATCCTTTCATGGATGGTCACCATATGTGCCTTTAGGTTCTCTATATATTTGACACTTTCATCATTGTAATAATAAATCAATCTCATATACATCATATACAATATTATATCATATCATCTCATATATACAAAATCTATCACATCATCTCATATATACAAAATGAATCTCATATAAAAAAATTCAACATGGTATCAGAGTGGGACTAGGGGTGACTCCCTCACGAGAGGGCCCAGGAAAATGAGAGTAGAGTAAAGTGTTGGGAGTGTTAAATTTATGGGGTTGTTACAATCTCTATGTACAACATATTTACCTTTTAGTCCTACCTAAATTATAGAAAGAATTCCATAAATTATGGTGGGCAGTAATTTCTAGTAAAAATGTCTAATTACCTAAATATGAAGAATGCACTGCTTATTTACTTCTACCTATATTTATGAAAAGAATCACATGAATTATGGAGGAAAAATTTAACAAATTCAAATACTATGTGGATGGATCATGACCAAATTAATGTTAATCTTTGGGTAGTTACAAGATATATTCTCCAACTATTTATAAGAAAGAAAATTTAATTTAATTTTCAAAGAGACGTGTCTCTTTGGATCAATCTAATATTACTATAAAAAGACACCTAAAAGACACAACAATAGACACACATATTTTTTCTCTCTCACACGTGGGAAGTTATCTAAGGAAGAGATTGAAGTTTATAAGTAGTTGAAATTTTCTAAATATAATTACTTTGTGATGTTCTAGAGTTTATTAAAGTAATATCGTATATCATTAAAAGTAATTACCACTTGCCGAAAATTGTGCATGTCTAACTTAACATTAGAAAATCATCATGGTTAGCCATATGACATCGAGCATATGATGTATGCGTTTTGGTCATAGTAAAAGACATATCATTTGCAGGGTCACTGTATATAATTGTGCACATCCATATAATGAAGAAGAAGACGAGGTCAACACATGTAGATGGAGAAGATGACTATGAAGACTATATAGCCTCAGAGGGAGAATGCATACTTAGAGTGGGCCTGATCTAAGAGAGAGTAAGTTGCTTAGAGAATTTCATTCAAAAAGGATTCCTCTTCAGATTCAAATTCAGATGGAAGAGATGTCCTCCAGGACTGACATATAGGAGGCTAGACCTTGAGGATATATGAGACCTCTTGGAGAAGATTCCCTTATTTCACTGAAGGAATCCAGTTAGAAGGACTGGGACGTGGACCTTTTAACCTTGATTCTGAGACATGTACATTGGTTGGCATAAAAAACGTTTGTTGAGATACCTATGTGGTACGAGTGGATATGGATTGAGATATGCCTCAAATGGATATGTGAAGATGCAGATTTATACAGACTCTGAATGGGCAGGGAGTGTAGTGGATCGAAAGAATAGTTATACATGTTGTTTTGGTATGGGATCAATGTGATCTCATGGTTGAGCATGGAGCATACATCAGTGGTACTTAATACAATGAAGGTAAAGTATACAACAACCAGTATTGTAAGTTGTGAAGCAACATGGATTCAAAAGTTTCTTGCATGACTTCATCTGATACATGATGCAAAAGGGAGATGTGAAGCTCCAGTACACATCCACATATGAGTAGCATCGGACATACATTCTATTAGAGTGGTCATGTTGATTTAATTGAGGAGAATGATACATTCACTCACAGGATTATCCATGTTGCTTTGGATAGTGGTGAATGGCCGAGGCACAATATTTCTCCTTAGTCAAGCTGATTTGACAAGGAGTGGAAAATGCTCGAGGTGTTGATGTTTCTCCAAATGGCAGCATCGGGTAGACATTCTCCCAGAGTGGTCATGTTGATTTGACTAAGGATAATGATACATTCACTCTCGAGATTAGCCATGCTGATTTGGCTAGTGGTGAATGGCACATGCATAGTCTTTCTCCTTAATCATGATGATTTGACAAGGAGTGGAATGTATATTTTAACCTTCTACAATTATTTACTGCAAACAGATTTTCAGTAAAAGAATAGAAAAGATACAACGGAAAATACACACATTACACATAGATTTTTCTCCTGGAAACCCAAATCGGGAAAACCAACATATTCTATATTCACCCACACCATACATTATTTACAATACAATATACATATAGGATCTAGTAGAATCCAAAACCCTAATCCAATGACTGGATTAGTCAACAACCCTAATTCCTTAATTGGAAATAGAAAACCATCGACAAAAAACCATGTGCCAAAAAACCGCCCAACAATGGACACGAAAATTGAGGCAATTTTTTTTGGGAGGGCGCTACCCCCAAACCCCCGCATAGGGGAGGCTATCACCCCCTTGCAACCCCCGAAGAGGGGGCCTAGATCCCCCCCCTCAAACCCCCATGCAAACCCATCGCAATGTAGCAGACATTATAACTAGTCATGCAAAGAATATAACACATACCCAACATTCTCCCAGTTGTTGTTTTCTTTGCATACATGGGGTTACAAGGTTACATAGTAAATAATCTAGGGCAACAATGCCCATAGATCCTCTACACCAAGAGAAATTGTCAGTGCTAACATATTTTTTAATTAATCTGTAACATTCTTCAAAGTTTCCACCTTCATCATCAACACTTTCTTTTATTCAACCATGTCTCTCACAAAGTGATATTGAACATCAATATTCTTTGTCTTTGAATGATAAGTCAGGTTCTTTGCTAGAAAAATTGCACTCTGATTGTCAAAATCTATCCTTACAACTTGTTATACTAACCCAATACCTAAATACAATCTTTGTAACCATATTTCTTCCTTGCTTGCATTAGTGGCTGCCATGTATTCAACTTCTGTAGTTGAAAGTGCCACTACAAACTGTCTTTTTCTCATCCAATTGACTGCTCCTCCAAACATGTTAAACACATACCCGCTTGTAGATATCCTACGATCCAGATCTCCAGCCCAGTCTTCATCCACAAAGCCATGTATGTCCAACACTCTGTCCAATCCTAGTCTTCCTTGGTATCACAATTCATAGCTAGAAATGCCATGCAAATACCTGAAAACCCTCTTTACTGTTGTCCAATGCTCGTTCCTTGGTTTTGACATATACCTGCTCAAAACTCCCACTGCATGTGCAATTTACGATCTAGTACAAACCATTGCATACATCAAACTACCAACTGCACTCACATATGGAACACAAGACATTTCCTCCTCCTCTTCCCGTGTCTTGGGACACTGATCCTCAGATAAATTTACACCAACATGAATACAGACCCTAAACAATTTACATTCCTGCATATTAAACCTCTGCAATATTGTCTCCACATATTTTCTCCGTTTTAACCATAGTTTCATGATTTTCCAATCTCTTTTAATTTCCATGCCCAAAATGAAATTTGCAGCACCAAGATCCTTCATGTCAAATTTAGAGGACAACTGAGTTTTCACATCCTGGATAATCTCCATGTTCCTTCCTATCAACAACATGTCATCCACATACACGACCAAATAAATCAAATGATCACCAATTAATTTAAAATACACACAGTGATCCTCTTTGTTTCTTGTGAAGCCAAGTCCCAACATATAAGTATCAAATTTTTAATACTACATCCTTGGTGATTGTTTTAAACCATATAGGGAATTTTTCATCTTGCATACCAGCTCCTTATTTCCATTCACACCAAAGCCTTCTGGTTTCTTCATATATATTTCTTCTTCCATATCCCCATGTAGGAATGTTATCTTCACATCCATTTGTTCTACTTCAAAATCAAACGCAACAACAACAGATAACATAAATCTAATAGAAGTTAACTTGGAAACATGAGAAAAAATCTCACCAAAATCAATTCCCTCAACCTGGGAAAAACCCTTTTCTACTAATCGAGATTTTTATTTCTCCACTTTTCCTTTTGCATTCATCTTCTTTTTAAATACCCATTTGCTTCCAATGGGATTTCTTCCAGTTGGAAACTCCACTATATCCCAAGCCTCATTCTTATACAAGGCTACCATTTCTTCATCCATGGCCTTTTTACAGAGTTTTCCATCCTCTGAATCCACTGCCTCCCTAACAATTCTATGATCATCATCAATAATAAACAAAGCAAAATTTGAACAAAAAATTAGGTGGAGTATACCTTTTCGATTTCCTTCTTTCCCAAACCGATCTCCTCAATACTGGAGTATGAGGCTCTTCTTCTTCTGATTCCCTCTCTTCTGTAGATTCTGATTCATCATCCTTTAGATCAAACTCTATTTTCTCCAGTTCTTCCTTACTTGGTAGGACATCCTATTTGAAAAAATCTTTTATTTCTCTAAATACCACATCTTGTCTATACACAACCTTCTTAGTTTATGGGTTCCAAATCTTATAACCTTTAAGACCACCTTTATACCCAATAAATATACACTTTTCAGCCTTCTTATCTAGCTTACTCATGTTTTCCTTTGGAACATGAACATAAGCCTCATAGACAAATACCTTGAGATGTGTGAGAGAAGGTTTCTTACCAGTCCATACCTCTTGTGGAGTCTTGTCATCCAGTGCTGACAAGGGTGATCTGTTGACCAGGTAACATGCAATACCCACTTCCTCTGTCCATAATTCTTTCCATAAATCAACACCACTGAGCATGCACATTTATTTTTCCATCAACGTCATGTTCATCCTTTCTGCAACTCCATTCTATTGAGGTGTATATGGAGTAGTATTCTACCTTGATATATCACTCTTCTTACATAATTCTTCAAATTCATTCCTGCAGAACTCTCCACCATTATCTATCCTCAACACCTTAATTCTTTTCTCTATTTGATTCTCAACAAGAGCCTTAAACTCTTTAAACCTGTCAAAGACTTCATATTTCTTCCTCAGAAAATATATCCAAGTATTTCTAGAGAATTCATCTATAAATGAGACATAGTACATAGATTTTCCCAAAGATGGAACTAACACAGGTCCAAACACATCACTGTGAACTAGCTGTAGAATTCTTTTTTCCCTCGTTGCACCAGAGGGGAATCTTACCCATTTCTGCTTCCCATATACACAATGTTCACAAAAATCAAAATCCAGAGAGTAGTTAGACATACCTTCAACCATACCTTTACCGTGTAGTACTCGAAAACCCTTCTCTTCGATATGCCCTAGTCTTTGATGCCACATCATAACCTTTTCTATAGAGACTATAGGATTTCTTTCTTCTTCAACTCCAATATTAGGAAAAATTGAACTATTACACCCATCACTAATAGTGCTTCCTTGTAGCTTTTACAGAGTTCCAAATCGAACTCCCTTCATCAACACAATTGCTCCTCGAACCATCCTGCATGTTTCCTTTTCAAATATTGTTTTTACCCCTACATTGTCCATTTTTCTTACATAAATCAAATTTCCGGCCAATCCTTGGATGTGCAGAACACCATGTAGTTTTCTTATTCTTCCATCTATGAGCCTCAACTTGAATTTTACTCATCCTATGATTTTGGTTGTCGAGTCATCATCAAGGAAAACATTACCTCCATCATACCTTTCATATTCACAGAACCACTCCTTGTGGGGAGTCATATGAAAGGGTGCACCTAAGTTAACCAACCATGCCTCATGATCTGCATGTGTTCTTGAAGAAGCCAAGTACACATCCCCTCCTTCTTCCTTGAAGGTCTTTTATTCTGTAGAAGGAGATTCTTTAGATCCATTATTTTTCTCCACTTTGGATCTACACTGTTTCTTGTAATGCCCTTATTTTCCACATCTCCATCATACCTTTACAAACTTTCTGGGAGATTTATATCTACTCTTAGACTTAGATCTCCAACTTGAGGACTTAGATATATTTCTTTCCTGGGAATGTTATCTTGCAAATAATGCATTTGTTCTCTGTACTTCCATGTTCTTCCATCTCATCTCCTCCGACAACAAGGATGAGACCACTTCATCAAACCTCAAGGAAGTTGCATTACTACCTATGGCCACAACCAGACTATCCCACGAGTCTGGTAAAGAGCACAATAAACTGATGCACTTATCTTCATCTGAAATTTAAATCTCAACATATACTAACTAACTTACCATAGTATTGAAGGTGTTAATATGCTCTGCCACTAAGTCTCCATCTCTCATCCTCGGGTTATACAACTTATTTCTTAGGAATAGTTTATTTACTAGGGACTCAGAATAATACAACTTTCCCAACTTATCCCATAAATCCTTGGATGTAGCTTCCTCTGACACATTCAGTAATATTGAATTCGAGAGACACAGTCGAATTGTGCTCTTCGCCTTCTGATCCAACTTTTTCCATTCATCTACTGAAGTTCCTATAGGTGCAGTACTTGGATCCACCGTGATCCACTGATCTCTATCCACCAACAGATCTTCCATCTTGAGCTTACACATCTCAAAAATTTTCCCATTAAACTTCTCGATCTCCATTTTTGAACTGCTCACCATTTCTCTTCACCGCAAGAATCAATACCGTAGATCTCCCACTGTAACAAGGCTTATCACAGTCTTGATCCAAACCCTTGACCATAAAGGTGTCCCCCTGAAGCCAATAATCACTTTGATACCAAATGTAGATTTTAACCTTGTACAATTATTTACTGCAAACATATTTTCAGTAAAAGAAAAAAAAATATACAATGGAAAATACACACATTACACAGATTTTTCTCCTGGAAACCTAAACCGAGAAAACCAACATATTCTATATTCATCCACACCATACATTGTTTACAATACAATATACATATAGGAGCTAGCGACATCCAAAATCCTAGTCCAATGATCTGGATTAGTCAACAACCCTAATTCCTTAACCAGAAATAGAAAACCATTGGCAAAAAACCATGTGTTGAAAAACCGCCCAACAATGGACACAAAAATCAATGCGACACAAAAATCGAGGAATTTTTGTTTGGTGGGAAACGCCATCGAACCCCCGCGCGGGGGGGATATTTCCCCCCTACAACCCACAAAGGGGGGGCCTAGCCTCAAACCCCCTTGCACACCCCACGCAACGTAGCAGACACTATAACTAGTTGTGCAAATAATATAAAACATACCCAACATGTAAAAGACTCGAGTTGGTGATATTTCTCTAGGTGGTTCCATCAGGTAGACATTCTCCCAGAGTGGTCATGCTGATTTGACTGAGGAGAATGATACATTCACTCATAGGATTAACCATGATGATTTGGCTAGTGGTTAATGGCCCAGAGCATTGATGTTCTTCATCTATTAGCATTGGGAAGATATCCCCCCAGAGTGGACATGCTGACTTGGATGAGGAGGATGATACATTCACTCACAGTATTAGCCATGTTGACTTGGCTAGTGATGAATGGCCCAAGCATAATATTAGAGACTCGAGGTGCTATCACATTCCTGCTCCAATTTGGAGCGTTCTATGTTGATTAGAAGATCATGTGAGGAGAATTATACATTAACTGGGTGCATCTTAGAGATGATTACATCAACATGGGCTTATTGACAAGTGTAAGAGGGAGTTGGCCTCAGAGTTCAAAATCAAGAATCTTGGCGTGATGCAGAATGTCTCCCTAGCCGAGAAGGAGTGTTGAAGTTAGAAGCATCAAGCAGACATTCTCTAGAGTGGTCATGCTGATTTGACTGAGGAGAATGGCCCAGGCGCAATCTTATGGACTCAAGGTGTTTGAGGTGCCTAATGTCTCCCTCGTTGAGAGGGAGTGTTGATGTTTGGACAACATCGGGAAGACATTCTCCCAGATTAATAATTAATAATATAATTAATAATTTTTAATAATAATAATAATAGTAATATAATAATAATAATAATAATAATAATAATAATAAATAGTTATTATAATTATTAGAGACACATCCTTTCATGGATGGTCAACATATGTGCCTTTAGGTTCTCTATATATTTGGCACATTCATCATTGTAATAATCAATCAATCTCACATACATAATATACAATATTATATCATATCATCTCATATATACATAATCTATCACATCATCTCATATATACAAAATGAATCTCATATAATATTTCATATAAAAAATTCAACATTACTTTCCCAGGTTTATGATCAGTGGGCACATTTTCCCCGTGAAAGTTGTTGGCAGGTTTGGCAGGAAGGAGTGTGCTTGTCATTGATGGAAAGAACAAAAGGTAGAGCAGAAGGAAGTGAATGGAGATTAAAGCTCATGAGAGTTAACAAATGAAGATCAAAAGCTCAGAAGACTGTCGGATATGGAATGATAAAACTCAGATCAAATCGAGACTGTCGGATATGCAAGCCAGATCAACGGCAGGGATGGATTGCGGGGAGCGAGAGATGAATTAAACTACTCTCCAGTTACAATCCCCCAATCCATCTAGATCGTCAGATCTCATAGCTTAGAAGATCTACAACTGCGGTTGATCCAACAAACAATGAGTTTAAGTCATATTAAATCGTGACCGTCGGATGCATAATCGCCAAATCTACAGAAGGGATGAATTGTGGAGATTGAAAGGAGAATTAAACATCATGCTTGTTCCCATCCTGCAATTAGTCAGGACCGTCCGATCGTATAGCTTCGAAGATCAATGATTGTGGTTAACTCACCAATAACACACATCTTCCCATTGCATAGTTGGGTGACGAGTTAAAACACTCGCATATTGTGGTTGCCCAAACATTCTTGATCGTGGATATGTTTTAAGAAACTTCACAACCGTTGGATCATTTTTGAGTGGAAGGACAAGATAAGAGAGAAAAATGTTTGAGAATTTGATTATGCGAATTCCCGTCAGTTGTTGGATCACTTTCAAGTGGAAGGACAAGATAAGATAGCAGAGCCGCAACGCTGACAGATCAAGCTGTCAATCTAAGATCCTGATCGACGAACATCATTTTGTTCGAGTTTAAAGTCACGAGGCGGTTACACTCCAGAATGTTTGAGATGTGAAATACCCGAAGCCCGAAAATCCGAAATGAATAAGGACCATCAGATTTGGAGCACAAACGAGGACCGTTGGATCAGGACTGTTGGTCAGTAGACCACTTCAACAAAAGGGCATAGTGGAAGACCACTTCAGAAGACCACGTCGGAAGACCATGTTAGCAGACCATGTCAGCAAATACGCATGGCATAATCAGGTTATGACAAGAGTCAAGAGGAAATTGGCTCATGCCATGTCAACAAGTGACATAAGCAAGTTACATCACTCTGAGAGAATTTCTTCAGGAGTTTCACCACCAAGAAATGTCAAAAGTCCTGAAGTCCCAAAGGACAAAGGTCAGAAGTCACTCTCAACCGTCGTTCTAAGATACATCGCAAGTTAGGCTAACCACTAAATCAAGGAGACGAACATGTGTCACATTGGGAGATCTACATCAACGTCAACAAGAAACTATGACATACCACATTAGCAGTCTACCTCAGCAAGGACACATGGCACATTTAGAAAACGACAAGTGCCAAGTTGAAATCAACATTTTAGGTATGTGAAAATCATGAATCTGAGTGACACGTGGTAGATTCTCGGCTCATGACATGTCATCAAGTGACACAAGTAGTTACGTCACTCCAGGAGTTTTTCTTCGAGAGTTTTACCACCGCACTCTCCCAATGTCCCGAAGTCTCGAATGTTGAAGACCCGAAGTGGAAACGAGACGTCCGATGTGAAAGATCACTTCAGAAGCATTCTTGTCTGTCGATTTACTACAGTGGAAGGATAGTGTAAGTGGAAGCATTGACCGATAGCAAGCAGTCTCCACCGTTTATGACTTACCGAGCAGGTGATCACTCCGGAGGAAATAATCAGTTGAGACTTGAAATCTTCGAAGTTTGGAGACCCAAAGGAGATATCGTCCGTCGATCCTATGTCGGGTGCACTCTCAAACATTGATCAAGATACAATGGAAGGATAGCATAAGTGTAATAGCCAAAGACCCAGAGTAAAAGGTGGCCATCCATCTCAATGGTTGATTAAGTCTTGACCGTCAGATTAAGCCTTGTAAGAATCAAATCTGATGATTGATTTGTTTCAGCTAAATGAATGTAAATTGTTCGATCTGTTTGACGATATTGTGTTCAGGAGATTTGAAAGGTTGGAAGTCATGAAGAACCAAAGGACAAAGTGCTGAAGTTACAACAATCATCCATTTTAGGAGACTAAATCATGACCTTTGAAATTGATAAGCGCTCGTTAATCCTAGGCGTATGGTCATTGCCAATGATCACGTGAAGGAAAGGGATTAGAAGCCAAAGAATCCATAATTGACTGGATGTAAATGACAGAGAAGATGAAGAGTTTCGACTACCAGAGAACCTAAGGAATCTCAACATAACGCCCACTGATGATGAACACATTGAGATAACTGCTAGAGAAGATTAAGAGTTGCCATGATGATCAGGTAGATGAATCGACGTGATAAAAAGGAAGCAGAAACAGAGAAGTGAAATGGGTTTGCTGGTCAGCTATGTAGTTGTGAGGAAGATATGCAGTGAACAATCTGTAGGGCAGAACAGTGACACAATGAAGAGCATGCAAAGGCATAGCGCATAGAAGGGATATGGCTCACAAAGCATAAAATTCAGGAGAACAGAAAACGCAAGGCATGCGAGCAGGAGGACACTGATGCAGGCAGAGTAGAGTAGTGTAGAAGAACAATGAAGTGACTGGTAATCCATTGATAAACATTGTCTCACTGTAATAGATTCCAACAAGAAAAGATTTATATTTCAGGGTGGTAGGGAGGTTCTAGGGAGGATTGTTGTCCTCAGAGTTTCAAGTAGGTGCTTGAACACAGGGAGTTGTAGCTTCCATCTGGTTGCAGCCAGAAAAACCAGGGTGGTAGGGTGGTGCAAGGGAGAACTATTGTTCTCTGTTATACAGTTTGGTGCCTGTGTAACTAGAAGTTGGTGCTTCCATCGAGTTGGTGTTGGAACACTCAGGGAGTTGGTGCTTCCCTCTAGTGGGTGCTAGAGAAACCAGAGAGTTGGTGCTCTCAACAAGTTTCTTCTTGTAAAAGAGAGGTTGTAGCCTCAGGAGGAGTTGGAGCTCATAAGAATGATAATGTACAAAAAATAAAGATTACTTATCATATCAAGAAGAAGAGGTTTTTTCCTTTATGGGTTTCCTCAGGAAATATCTGTCTCTGTATATTTCTTGTGTTTGATTGATGTTGAATATTCTATTGCTTACCTCCCTGCATTATTGTGATCATCATTGAGTGTTCTATAAAGAGTTTAAAATAGGCATAATTGTTTAAACACAGTAACAACTAATTCACCCCCCTCTCAGTTGTCCAACAATTGGTATCAGAGCTGGTTCCTTTTATTTAAAGGTAGATCAGTAAGCTTAAACATGTCAAATCATGAATGAACTTCAACCAATAAGGCCCCTCTGTTCAATGGAACAAACTTTGCCTTCTGGAAAGTTAGGATGAGAACCTACATAATGGCTTTAGGTGCAGATGTCTGGGATGTGGTAGAGACTGGTTATGTAAAGCCAGTTGTGTTATCTAATAAGGATGACAAGCTAGAATTCATCTTCAATGCTAAGGCTATGAATGTTATTCTGAGTGGACTTGCAGAGGCAAAATTTGTAAAATTTATGCACTTAGAAACTACCAAAGACATGTGGGACAAACTCATTAGCAGTTATGAAGGTAATGAGAAGGTAAAGGATGCCAAGCTTCAAACCTACAGAGTACAGTTTGAACAACTACACATGAAAGAAGATGAAACTTTTGGGAAGTAATTTCTGAGAGTTGAAGAACTAGTAAATGCAATGAAATCTCTTGTGGAAAAAATTGAGGAAACCTCTTTAGTTCAGAAAATTTTGAGATCTCTGCCAGATAGGTTCAACCCAAAGGTATTTTCTATAGAATAACTTAATGATCTAAATTATTTGGCTTTTGATCAACTTCTAGGAATGTTGACTGCATATGAAATGAGGATAGGTAAAGATAAATCCACCACTAGAGAAGCTTCTTTTAAAGCAGATAAGAATGAGGAATCTGAGCCTGATGAAATTGAAGCAAAATTTGAGAGAAGACTAAAGAAAGGATCATGCAAGTATCAAGGCAAGTTTCCATTCAAGTTTTTTAACTGTGGAAAGATAGTTCACTTTTCATCTAAGTGTCCACAGAAGAAGCAGGATCAAAATTTTGAAGGTGAGAAGAAGTACAAACCCATGAGATTTGGTAAAAAGAAAAGTTTATGTGTAAACAATTATGACTCTTCAGAAGACACATATATTGACTCTTCATGTGAAGATAATGTTAATGAATTTGTGCTTATGGCCAAAGAGGATTATGATAATAAAAAAACAGGAAGTGATGTTAATTATGAAGAAGATGCGGTTGATATGGAAGGTGAACTAATCAGTTCTTTAGAAGAGATTGACAGAATCAGACTCAAGAAGAGAAAACAAAAATAGTTGTTGATGCAGTTTGAAAAGAATGGTAAAAAACCTGATGAATACTTGTCCCTGCTAAAAGTGGAGTTAGAAGAGGAAAATAAGATAGAGGACATTCTGAAACAACAATTATCAGAAAAGAAGGCAAGATGTGAAGCCTTGGAAGAAGAGGTAGTAAAAACCAGAAAAGAGATGGAGAAGTTTAAAGCATTGTATCTCCAAAATATTCCAAGCATTAAAGCCTCAGTAGAACTAAATGACATTATGAACAAACAAAGATCTCCTTTGTTGAAGACTGGTTTAGGCTATGTAAGTGGTTCAAGCAACAAACAGACAGAAAGCAAAGAGCCAGCAAAGATGATTAAGTTCCAAATCAGCAGACAATCAGACCATGTGAGTACTCTGTCACCAAAAGCTAATAAAGATAAGATGATCCTTGATAAAAAACAAAGATATCAGAAGATGGAGCAACAAATACCAAGAAGAAGGCCATCCTTTAGGTACAAAAATTTATTTCATGGTTACTATTTTTACTACTCTAATTTTGGTCATAAGATTGCAAATTGTCAAATTAAGTTTAGAGACATGCAACTGAGAAGATCAAGAAATAAACTATCTTTGCAACATAGAAATAAACAGCCAATGAATAGACAAAGTTACACCAATCACTTTGACCTATTGAACAATGAGCTCGAATGCTATAACTGTCATAACTCCGACCACAAAGATACAAACTACCATCTGAATAATTACAAAACAGATACAAAGATAAAACCCTTAGCTAAAAATGTCAGCACATGGAAAAAGAAAGATAGTGAAAATTGTGGTCTAGTACTTTCAACTCAAAAATAAAAAGACACCTGGTATATAGACAATGGATGTTCCAAGCACATGACTAGAGACAAGGATAAGTTTATGTCTATAAGTAAAGGAAAAACATGAAATGTGATCTTTGGAAATGATGAACCGAGTAAAATCAAGGGTAAAGGGATGGTGAGTTTAAGTAATGGCAAAGGAAAAGCCCAGGATGTCCTGCTTGTAGATGGGATGAAACATAATTTTCTCAGTGTAAGTCAAATGTGTGATAGAGGATGTGAAGTGGTGTTCACTTCCAAAGATTGTAAGACAAAATCTATAAATTCAGAACAAGTGGTGGCTAAAGGCATAAGGACAGATAATAATGTATATGTGATGAAAGAAGATAGAGAAGAGTGTCATCTAAGAAAACATGATGAGATCTGGTTATGGCATAGGAGACTTGGACATCTAAACTTTGACCACTTAATCAAGATAAAAAATCTTGAGGCAGTAAAAGATCTTCCAAGAATATCAAAGCCACAAGATTCTGTGTGTAAACCCTGCCAAGTAGGAAATCTAACCATGATATAGTTTAAATCCAAGAACTCTACTTCAAAAAAGAAACCACTCCAATTAGTTCATATGGATCTATGTGGACCATCAAGACATGAAGGCACATAGAAGGAAAACTACTTCATGATGATCATTGATGATTACTCTAGACTCACTTGGGTTGCTTTTCTCAAAGAAAAAAGATGAAGCATTTGAGAAATTTAAAATATTTAAGGATTTAACTGAGAATCAAACAAGCAACATATTAAAGGTTGTAATATCAGACAAAGGAGGAGAATTTATGTCAAGTGCTTTCAAGGAATTTTGTGACAAACATAGGATAAAAAGAGAATACACAATCCCAGGAACTCCACAACAAATTGGAGTAGTTGAGAGGCAAAACAAAACAATTAAGCAAATTTCCAGGTCAATGATGCATGAGAAGAACATTGGTCAAACCTACTGGGTAGAATCAATACACACAACAATCCATATTCTTAACAAATCTCATCTCAGACCACACAGTGACAAGGCACCTTATGAACTGTGGCATGGAAGACCTGCTACAATCAAACACTTCAAATTCTTTGGGAGTAAATGCTACATAAAGAATAATAATGAAAACCTTGGCAAGTATGATGACAGGGCTGATGAAGACATCTTCTTAGGGCATGCTACAAACAGTAAAGGATACAGATGCTATAATAAGAGGCTGCATAAATTGGTTGATTGTATTGACATAAAAGTTGATGGAGTCCCAGTAAGAGAGGTGAGCAATACTGAATCAACAACAAAGGATATAGGTGAAGTTGAAGCTGAACAGGTCCAAGAATAAGAACAAGAAGACTCTGATTCAAATGAAGATGCACATACTCAGGCAATCTCAAATCAGCAGACAACATCAAATACTTCCTCCAGAATTACTCAAAATAATCATCCTGCAAGTCAGATAATTGGTGAGAAAGACAAAGGTGTACAAACTAGGAGAAGGATAATAAAAAACACCGAGCAATCACATATAGCCTTCATATCCATGGTGGAACCCAAGAACTTCAATGAAGCAAGTGAATATGAAAATTGGTTAAAATCAATGAATGAGGAACTGGATCAGATTGAGAAGAACAATACTTGGGAGCATGTTCCTAGACCTGCAGATAAGACTGTAATTGGATCCAAATGTGTGTTTAAGAATAAAATAAATGAACAAGGACAAATTGTTAAGAATAAATCCATATTGGTCTGTAAGGGGTATGCACAAGTTGAAGGACAAGATTTTGATGAAACTTTTTCACCAGTGGCAAGATTGGAAGCCATCAGAATGGTTTTGGCCTATGCATGTCATAAGAACTTTAAAGTATATCAGATGGATGTTAAGTCAGCTTTTCTTAATGGAGACCTAGAAGAAGAAGTATACATGGAGCAACCTAAAGGATTTTCACTGAAAGATAGTCCTAACTATGTATGTAAGTTGAAAAAGGAATTATATGGATTGAAACATGCACCACGAGCCTGGTATCATAGACTGGACAAATTTCCATAGGAAAAAGGGTTTAAGAAAGGTACTGTTGACAATAATCTATATATAAAATATGAAGGTGATGATTTATTAGTTGTTGTGGTTTATGTAGATGATGTTATCTTTGGATGTACTAATGACCTTTCAGTTCAGTGGTTTGCTAATTCAATGGAAACTGATTTTGAGATGTCCATGATAGGAGAACTATCATATTTTCTTGGTTTACGAATCAATCAAAGTTCTGCAGGGATATTTATCTCTCAAGAACAGTATTTGAAAGAGATGTTAAATAGGTTTTAGATGGAATATTCCTCTCCTGTTAGTACACATATGATGGTTGGTTGCAAGCTCAGTAAAGATGATATTTCACTTGATGTTGATCAAAAAATATATCGATCAATGATAGGCAGTCTTCTGTACATCAAAGAATCCCATCCTGATATAATGCAGGCTGTTGGAATGGTAGGTTGTTATCTGTCTGCCCCTAAACAAAGTCATTTAGCAGATGTCAAGAGGATATTCAAATATTTGAAGGGTACAATGACTTATGGTCTTTGGTATCCTAGAAATCATAACTTACAATTAACTTCATATTCAAATGTTGATTGGACAAACTGTTTGGATGAGAGAAAGAGAACTAGTGGAGGTGCATTCTTCTTAGGTGATTCATTAGTAGCATGTCTTAGTAAAAATAAGGGATCTATCTCATTATCAACTACAGAGGCATAGTACATTGTTGTTGCTACTTGCTACACTCAGATTTTATGGATGTTACAAACTCTTGCAGATTTGAAGGTAACTTATACTGATCCAATTCCACTTCACTGTGAGAACACCAGTTCCATTAGTGTCTTGAAGAATCCTGTTCTCCATTCAAAGATGAAACATATCCCAATAAAGTATCATTTTCTCAAAGAGAAGGTTACAAACAAATTTGTTCAGTTGAATTATATTCCTTTCACAGAACAAATTGCAGACATATTTACTAAACCCCTAGCCAAGATACCTTTTGAATATCTTCGTTAGAAGTTGGGTGTCATGCCTACTCTCACCTAAGCGAGTCCATTCTGTCAGGGGGAATATGTGTTGGTTGAATATCTAATACCTTCGAAAATTACTGCAACAACTCAGGGGGAGCATGTTTTATTTGACATTGATGTCAAAGGGGGAGAAAAGGAATGGTCCAGATGCTACAGTTGGAGGTACAAGAAGTCTAGCACAACCTTTGAGGGTTGCCATCAATGCCAAAGGGGGGATATTGTTGGCAGGTTTGGCAGAAAGGAGTGTGCTTGTCATTGATGGCAAGAACATAAGGTGGACCAGAAGGAAGTGAATGGAGATAAAGCTTAGGAGAGTTAAAAAATGAATATCAAAAACTCAGAAGAGATGGCGTGATAAAACTCAGATCAAATCGAGACCATTGGATCTACAAGCTAGATCAATGGCATGGATAAATTGCGGGGAGCGAGAGATGAATTAAACTACTTGCTAGTTACAATCCCGCAATTTGTCTAGATCGTCAGATCTCATAGCTTCGAAGATCTACGACTGTGATTGATCCAACAAACAATGAGTTTAAGTCATATTAAATCGTGACTGTCGTATGCGCAATCGCCAAATCTATAACAGGGATGAATTGCAGAGATTGAAAGGAGAATTAAACATCGTGCTTGTTCCCATCCTGTAATTAGTCAGGACCATCTGATCGTATAGCTTAGAAGATCAATGATTGTGGTTAACTCACCAATAGCGCACATCTTCCCATTGCAGAGTTGGGTGACGAGTTAAAACACTCACAGATTGTGGTTTCGTAATCATTCTTGATCATGGATCTATTTTAAGAAACTTCGCAACTGTTGGATCATTTTTGAGTGGAAGGATAGGATAAGCGAGGAAAAAGTTTGAGAATTCGATTATGTGAATTCCTGTCAACCGTCGGATCACTTTCAAGTGGAAGGACAGGATGAGCTAGCAGAGCCACAATGCTGACAGATCAAGCCGTCGATCGAAGATCCTGATTGACGAACAACATTTAGTTCGGGTTTAAAGTTGCGAGGAGGTTACACTCCAGAATGTTTGAGATGTGAAATACTCGAAGCCTGGAAATCCGAAATGAATAAGGACCATCGGATTTGGAAGAAAAACAAGGATCGTTGGATCACGGTTGTTGGTCAGCAGACCACGTCAGCAAAAGGGCATAGCGGTAGACCACTTCAGAAGACCACGTCGGCAGACCATGTCAGCAGACCATGTCAACAAATATGCATGGCATAATCAAGTGATGACAAGTGTCAAGAGGAAATTGGATCATGCCATGCCAACAAGTGATGTAAGCAAGTTACGTCACTCTAGGAGAATTGCTTTGGGAGTTTCACCACCAAGAAATGTCAAAAGTCCCGAAGTCCCGAAGGATGAAGGTCCGAAGTCACTCTCAATCGTCGATCTAAGATACATCACGAGTTAGGATGATCGTTAGATCAAGGAGACGGACATGTGTCACATCAGGAGATCTACGTCGACGTCAACAAGACACTGTGACAGACCACGTCAGCAGTCTACATCAGCAAGGACATGTGGCACAGTCAGAAAATGACAAGTGTCAAGTTGAAATCATAATTTCAGGTAGAAGAAAATCACAAATCTGAGTGACACGTGGTAGCTGCTCGGCTCTTGACACGTCATCAAGTGACATAAGTAGTTACATCACTCTGGGAGTTTTTCTTTGGGAGTTTTACCACCGCACTCACCCAATGTCCCGAAGTCCCGAATGCCGAAGACCCGAAGTGGAAATGAGATGTCTGATCTGAGAGATCACTTCGAGAGCATTCTTGTCCATCGATTTACTATAGTGGAAGGATAGTGTAAGTGGAAGCGTTGATCGACAGCAAGTGGTCTCCACTTTTTATGACTTACCGAGAAGGTGATCACTCCAAAGGAAAGAATGGGTTGAGACTCGAAATCTCCAAAGTCCGGAGACCCGAAGGAGATATCGTTCGTCGATCCTATGTGGGGTGCACTCTCAACCATTGATCAAGATACAGTGGAAGGATAGCGTAAGTGTAATATCCAAATACCCAGAGTAAAAGGTGGCCATCCATCTCAATGGTTGATTAAGTCCTATTCATCAGATTAAGCCTTGTAAGAATCAAATCTGATGATTGATCTATTTCAGCTAAATGAATTTAAGCCATTCGATTTGTTTGGAGATATTATGTTCGAGATATTTGAAAGGTTCGAAGTCACAAAGACTCAAAGGACAAAGTGCCTAAGTTACGACAATCGTCCATTTCAGGAGACTGAATCATGACTGTTGAAATTGATAAGCGCTCGTTAAGCCTAGGCGTATGGTCACCGCCAGTGATCACGTGAAGGAAAGGGCTTAGAAGCTGAAGAAGCCATAATTGACTGGCTATAATTGACAGAGAAGATGAAGGGTTTCGACTGCCAGATAAGTTAAGGAATCTCAACATAATGCCCACTGATGATGAAAACATTAAGATAACCTCTAGAGAAGATGAAGAGTTGCCATGATGATCAGGTAGATGATTCGACGTGAGAAAAAGGAAGAAGAAATAGAGAAGTGAAATGGGTCTGCTAGTCAGCTATGCAGTTGTGAGGAAGAGATGCAGTGAAAAATATGTAGGGCAGAACAATGACATAGTGAAGATAATGCAGAGGCATAGTGCATAGAAGGGAGATGGCTCACAGAGCATAAAACGTAGGAGAATAGAAAGCACAAGGCATGCGAGCAGGAGGACATTGATGCAGGCAGAGCAGAGAAGTGTAGCAGAACAATGAAGTGATTGGTAAGCCATTGATAAACACTGTCTCACTATAATAGATTCCAGCAAGAAAAGATTTATATTTCAGGGTGGTAGGGAGGTGCTAGGGAGGACTATTGTCCTTAGAGTTTCAAGTAGGTTCTTGAACACAGGGAGTTGTATCTTCCATCTGGTTGTAGCCAAAAAAACCAAGGTGGTAGGGTGGTGCAAGGGAGAACTATTGTTCTCTATTATACAAGTTGGTGCATGTGTGACTGGAAGTTGGTGCTTCCATCTAGTTGGTGTTGGAACACTCAAGGAGTTGGTGCTTCCTTCTAGTGGGTGCTAGAGAAACCAGAGAGTTGGTGCTCTCAACAAGTTGTTTCTTGTAAAACAGAGGTTGTAGCCTCAGGAGGAGTTGGATCTCATAAGAATGATAATGTACAAAAAATAAAGATTACTTATCATATCAAGAAGAAGAGGTTTTTCCCTTTATGGGTTTCCTCAGGAAATATCTGTCTTTGTATATTTCATGTGTGTGATTGATGTTGAGTATCCTATTGCTTACCTGCTTGCATTATTGTGATCATCATTGAGTGTTCTGTAAAGAGTTTAAAATAGGCATAATTGTTTAAGCACAGTAACAACTGATTCACCCCCCCCTCTTAGTTGTCCAACAAAATCTTGGTATTCATGCAAACCTCATGGATGGGTATTGCTAACCTCTGGGAAAATCATTCATTCATTCTAGGGGGGTAGGAAGGTTATTCTAGAGAGAGTGCATTATGTTTCCATAGTTTATTTCCATGGCGGAATGTATAATCCATGATTGAGTTTATGGGTAAAGGATATGTTACAACTAAGATTCCTTGGTTCCTAGTATTAGATATTTTTTGGCCAGCATGTGTTGGAGCACTAGAGGGAAGTGGGGTATCCTGAGGGAGTATTTAGCAATGAAGGGGATTCCATTCCTTGTGTTATGAAGGGATGAAGGGAAAGAGAGGTTGGTGAGTGGGATTGTTTGTAAAAATAGTTGAAAGGTATTCTTTGACTGTGATACTTAAACAATGCATTGAATGAGTGAAACTTGATCCATAGCCAGTAAATTCAATATTGTTGTTTCATTCCTTGACATGGGGGTGGTACCTACCCGAGTTGGTGCCTATGGTTGGGAGGAATAACACTTCCATGGAGCTATTTTCTAAGTGAACTCTTCTAATGGATAAGTAATTTGGCATTTATTATCTATATGTTGATTCTAATTCTTGTGGGCATGTTTGTAAATGAGGATTATGTGCTTATTTGAGGAAGATACAAACTCTGAAAATTAGCATTGGCTCAGGAATGCAATTCTAGGTTGTCTCACTGTTATTGATATGCATATTTTAAAGGTTGTTACAACCATTGTTTGTAATGCAAAGGGCATAATTTGCCTCCATTATGTTTACTAAATTCAAGCTATGTAAAAATAATGTAATATTAGGATTTGTGCATATCCCAAAATATCCCAAAATCATGGAGGAAATGCAATTATTGTATGAGAAAGAACTGTATATGCAAGATGTTGTATTTTCATATTTACATGCTATTAATATTTCCATGTATTCTAAGAAATTATGAATTACATGTTAAATTAGTTGAATGTGTACATGGGTATTGAAGGATGAATTTGTAATAGACAATATAATTTCCATTGTTAAATGATATTGGCCTATAATTTCTATGTCATAATGTTGATTACAACTTAATTGCGTGATCGGGTTTAAGGTACCATATCTATTATAATAGCCAAAAACATAAATATTGCAGAGAATAACAACGAAACAACACAATATATGAAACCACAACACCAAAATAATACCTTTATTGATAGGAAACACTGTTTACTTTCCTCTTCAAGGGGGAAACCTCTAGCAGAGCAATGCTCTATTACAATAATTCTTGAGACAAAATTTCTCATGCCTCCTACTCTTATTTATACTAATTCTATCTTCTAAAGAACCTTCTAGCAAAAGATCTTTCTAGAAATGAAAGCATGTAACCAAATAGAACCTTCTTCATCCAACTCAGAGAGATGGGTTTGAGTTTAGCACTTAGTTCCAATCGCCTTCTTTAAGCATGATACATGAAAAACAATATGGAGCTTAGAATCATTGGGCAGAGTTAACTGGTAGGCGACGAGCCCCACATGCTTGAGAATGGCATAAGGACCATAAAATTTGGGAGCAAGCTTTTGACAATGGTCAACTTTGAGTGAAGTATGCTTATAAGGTTGCAGATGCAGAAACACCTAGTCCCCTTCAACAAATTTATATTCAGAACAACCTTGATCGACTTGCTACTTCAAGCGATTTTGAGCCATCATCAAATTATCTTTGAGGGTACGGAGAATGGCCTCGTGTACTATAATATTGTTGTCAACCTCCTTAACCTTAGAGACACCTGCCATGTATGAGAGAAATGATGGTGCCTTTTTTCCATATACTGCTTCAAAAGGAGTCATGCGAGTGGTTGTACGGTAAGGTGTGTTGTACCACCATTCAACTAGTGGTAACCATTGAGCCCACTTATGGTAGTTGTCAGATACATAACACCTTAAATATGTTTCCAAACACTTATTGAAAATTTCAGTTTATCCATCAGTTTGGGGATGATAGGTGGTGTTGAGATGTAATTGGGTGCCCTGTAGCTTGAACAATTCTTGCCAAAAATTGTTGATGAACGTCGAATCATTGTCAGAGACAATAGAATGTGGCATTCCATGACCTTTGAAGATATTATCCATGAAAAGTTGGGCCACTTTGGATGCGGTGAAGGGATGTTGTAGAGCACAAAAATGATCATATTTGGAAAGATGATCAACCAACACCATGATGATAGTCTTATTGCTGGATTTAGGGAGGCCCACAATGAAATCCATAGAGATATCCTGCCAAATAGAAGGGGAAATTGGAAGGGGTTGGAGTGATATAGAGGCTTTTATTATTTCTCCTTTGTTGCATTGATAGATATCACATTCAACCACAAAGATGCGGACTTCTTGTTTCATACCATCCCAGAAAAAAGAACATTTGACCCTTTCATAGGTCTTGGTAAATCCCGAATGCCTAGCGATGGGTGAAGCATGAAACCCATCAAGCACGGTAGATTTAAGTTGTGTCTGTTTTCTTATATAGAGATGACCTTTGTAGCGAAGCTCATTATTGTGCCAAGAGTACCCTAGAGAGGTTGGATAATTTGCTTGCAATTGCTTGATCAAGCGAGATATTTTGGGATCTTGCAACAATTCCTAATGAGTAGTTTGGATACAATCAGGTACAATGAAGAAGAGGGAAAAGAGGGACCCTTCTTCTTCATGTTTTCGGGAGAGAGCATCAACAAACACATTTTTTTTCCCTTGTAAATGATCTCATAATCATAGCCAAATAGCTTGGTGACCCATTTTTTTTTCTTTAGGGATGAAATCCTTTGTTCCATAAAATACTTGAGGTTCTGGTGATCAATTTTAATATGGAAGCATTGCCCCAATAGATAAGGAATCCAGAGATCCACGACATATAGAACAACCAACATTTCCTTTTCATAGATGGATTGGCCCAAATGTTTGTCTGAAAGTTGTTTTCTGGTGAAGGCGAAAGGTTGAGCATCTTGCATGAGGATTGCCCCAATTCCTTTCCTAGAAGCATCACATTCCAAGAAAAAAATCTCGGTGAAGCCGGGAAGGGCTAGGACCAGAGTCATGCACATAAAGTATTTCAAGGCTTGGAAGGATTGGTCAACTGTTGGACTCCAAGTCAAGGCATTCTTTTTAAGGAGAGAAGTGAGAGGTGCTGCAATTTTTCCATAATTCTTAACAAACTTGAAATAATAACCTGTTAAACCTAGAAATCCACGTAAGATCTTAATATTTTTAGGGTGAGGCCAATCCTGCATAGATTAATTTTTCTTAGGATCCACCTGTATGTTAATGTTTATGCCATTATTATAGTTCTTTTCATTTCAATAGATAAGAGCAACATAAGAATAAGATCACTGAGAAATACACATTCACAAGAGACACAACATTTATCTTGGGAAACCCTCTAGGGGAAGAAAATCCAACAAAAACTTCCTTATCATAAATTGCCAATACAATGTTCAAGAGATAAATCAAACCAATACAGATAGTCCTCTCCAAAATATGCACCACTCTTCTTCCTCTCTCCTTTGCCGGTAATAGATCAGAACTTGTCTCTCAAATTGAGCAAGTGAGTTATTATCAAATGAGGCGCTAGCCTCCTTTATTTATACAAGTTTTGGCATGTGTGAAGTGTCTCTTCACTGGCAGGGCCGACTTCTTCATCTGGGTGGGTAAACCCACCTTTATTATATTTCTGGGTCTTCATATTAACTGCTAGGGCCGACTTCTTATTCTGCCTATAATAATTGTCTGTTGACCAATCTGCAAAAGGGGATTTGGTCCTAATACAATTACCGACATGATTAATCCACAATGGGGATTAATCCTATGAATAAAATAACAATAATAATAAGAATACTCTTTGCAGTTACATTATTTCAACACTCCCCCTTAACAAGAAGGGTATTCTTCAACATCATCAGGCGAGAGAGGTCTGCATCATCAGTGGCATCAGGAGGACAGTATTGTCAATATCATCTTGGAACATTGGCTGGCATATTTATGAGTCATCGGAAGTTTTCTTCATCGACAACATCATCATTCTTGAAAGAATGCCATCATCATCTGCATCAAATATGTATCAGGAAAATGATACCTCGTCACAGCACTAGGCTGGCACATCATAGTACTACATTGGCTCAATGTCACATTTGTTAGGCTGGTAGCTCAGTGTCAGTCACATCTCGCTTTACATCTAACAATGAGGTTAGAAGCAAGGAATCATCTTGCTTTACATCTAACAACTAAGTCAGAAACAAGGAACACATCAACATCTTGCTTTACGTCTAACAACAAGGTCAGAAACAAGGAATCATCTTGCTTTACGTCTAACAACTAGGTCAAAAACAAGGAACACATCAACATCTTGCTTTACATATAACAACGAGGTCAGAAGAAAGGAATCATCTTGATTTATGTCTAACAACTAGGTCAAAATAAAGGAACATACATCATCATGCTTTACATCTAACAACTAGGTCAGAAGCAATGACTCATCTTGCTTTACGTCTAACAACGATGTCAGAAGCAATGCCTCATCTTGCTTTACATATAACAGTGAGGTCAGAAGCAAGGATCACACAACGTCATGCTTTACGTCTAACAGCGAGGTCAGAAGCAATGATTCATCTTGCTTTACGTCTAATAGCGAGGTCAGAAGCAAGGAATAAATATATATACTCCCCCTTTCAGGGAGGGTCCTTTTGGACTATACCAAGCTTATCTCGAAAGTGTTCAAACTTTACACGAGATAGAGGTTTGGTAAACACGTCAGCAACTTGTTCATCCGTGCTAATGTACTGGAGCTTCAAGGCTCCTCTCTGTACCATGTCACAGATGAAATGATAGCGAATTTCTATGTGCTTTGACCTGTCATGGAATACAGGATTCTTTGTCATCTTTATGCAGCTCTGGTTGTCACATAGAATCACGGTTGCTCTCATCTCCAAGTCAAATAGGCCAGTCAGAAACTTTCGAAGCCATATATCTTCGCATCTAGATGAACATGCGGCAATGTACCCTACTTCCGCTGTAATGAGAGTAATACTGGATTTCTTCCTACTCTGCCATGAGATCATGGCTAATCCCAAACTGAAACAACATCCGGAAGTGATTTTTCTGTCTGCAACACTTCCTGCCCAATCTGCATCAGTATATCCACTCAATGTGAAGTCATGATCTCTATCATAGCTGAGTCCATAATCCATTGTACCTTTAAGGTACCTCATCACATGTTTTGCAGCCACTAGGTGAACACGTCTGGGCTCTACCAGAAACTGACTCAAGGTGTTCACTGCAAAACAAATGTCTGGTCTGGTGTTCGTCAGGTACATTAGCGATCCAATAATCTGTTTATACAGTGTGGAATCTATCAAGTCTAACGAAGTATCGACCAACAACTTCAGCTTCGTTTCCATGGGTGTATTCATGGACTTACATTCTAGCATGTCGAATCTCTTTAAGATTTCGATCATGTACTTCCCTTGATTAAGGAAGATCCTTTCTGGACTCTGCCATACCTCAAGACCTAAGAAGTAATGCATTAGGCCAAGGTCTTTCATTTCAAATTCTACGACAAGTCTCTTTTTACATTCAACGATGATCTTTTCTTCTCCAGTTAAGAATAAGTCATCCACATATAGCAGTAAGATTACTGGCTCATTATCCATGATTTTGAAGTAGATATTTGAGTCTGCTTTACTCTTGGTAAAGCCTAATCTTGTCAAGAAACTATTTATACAACCATACCAAGCTCTAGGAGATTGCTTCAACCCATATAAGGCTTTCTTCAATCTGCAGACATGAGACTTCCTTGGGGTTGCTTTATATACACTTCCTCTTCGATGACATCGTTCAGGAAAGTTGTCTTCACGTCCATCTAGTGCAACTTCCATTTCATCTTGGCTGCAAGAGCTATAATGGTTTTGATCGAAGTGTATCTGGCCACAGGAGCGAATGTCTCTTCATAGTCAATGCCTTCCTTCTGGGAAAATCCATGAGCGACAAATCTTGCTTTATATTTCTCAATACTTCCATCATCAACATGTTTTATTTTGAAGAGCCATCTGTAGGATACCCCATCTTTATTCTTCGATCTGGGAACTATTTCCCATACTTCGTTGTTCATTATGGATTGGTATTCCTCTGTCATGGCATCTGCCCATTCTTTTCTCTGAATGGATTCTTTAAAGCAGGTAGGCTCCTCATCTAGGAGATCACACATCAAAGCCGTATAACTAGAGAATGGCTTTGGTCTTTTCACCTGTCTCGTAGTTCCTTGGGGAACACCGTACTTCTCTCCATCTTGAATAATCTCTCTAGCCCAAGCTAGATTTATTTTATGGAGGATCGTCATCTGAAGAGGTTCTTTCACTTCTACTATGTCACGGTCTTCTAAAAGTTCCTCATCAGGTTCTGCATCTCTAGGAACCTCCCTCATAGTAGTATTGGGGATTACGGGTTCCTCTTCACATACCTCTTCAAGCTGGCATTTCTTGAGTGTTTCATCTTCATCAAAGGTCACATCCCTGCTGATATCAATGTAATGTTGACCTAGTATATAGATTCTGAAGGCCTTGGAGACCTCATGGAATCCCACAAATATTCCCTTCTTTCCTGAAGGGTCCATCTTGTGTCTCTTTTCTTTAGGTATATGAATAAACACTGGACAACCAAATATTTTTGAGATGGCTTACCCCTGGCTTCTTTCCGGTGAACATCTCTTCTGGTATCTTGATCCCAAGTGCGCTATGGGATCATCAGTTCTACACACAACTGCCATTGCTTCTTCTGCCCATAAGCACATAGGAAGATCTTGATCTTCACAGATTCCAGCATGATTCTGTTCTTTCATTCAGCTAAACCGTTTTGTTGGGGATCTTGATTCCAACATCTTTGCATAATTTCACGAACTCTTTTGAGGTATATTCTCCTCCATTATCTAACCTGAGTATCTTAATCTTCCTTACATAAGGGTTCTCTTATCAAGGCTTTGAATTCCTTGATCTTGCTGAACACTTCAAATATATCTATGTCTTTTACGAGAACAATCATTAATGAACGATACATAGTATACATACCCATTAATGGAGGATGATGGCATTGGGCCACACACATTTGAATGGATGAGTTCTGGGACTCCTTCTATATTGTTGTCCCTCTTCGAAAACGGGTTCTTGATGTTCTTCCCTTGTGAAAATCCATTGCATATGCCTTCTTGATCAACCTTGATTTCTGGTAAACCTGTGACAACTTTGCATATGTATGGTAGCACCTTGCAGTTGATGTGAGCTAATCTTCTAGAGTTCACATGGATTCTTCGATAGCGTGGGTCATGGCAGCTTCTGAGTGACCCACCTTCTTCTTTTCCACTAATGATTGCTTCATTTATGATCTCTCCTTTAGCATGTTTCCTTCTGCAACCTTCGCTATAGCTTCCTCATGTGACCTGGAGCAAGGTCAACA
>ML830616.1:17848-33331 GCA_009831015.1 Picea engelmannii | reverse complement strand
TAGAGAGAGAGAGTGTGGTAGTGTGGGGGGTGAGGAATGGAGGGGGAGAGAGTGTCGGAAAGGTAGTTCTGGATACAATTTTGATAAAAATCCCAAGTGTAGAAGAAGTGCGCAAAAGAAGAAGGAAGACTAGGGAGTGCACAGTTGAGGCACATCCATGAGGACAATGCACAAAAAGAGGAATAAAATAGAGGAATGAAATAGAGGAATGAAACAGAGGAATAAAGAAGAGATAAGAATAAATAAGAGAATAAATATGGAGAAGAAAGTGGATGAAAAGAAAGGATGAAAGATGATGTTCTAAAGATATAAGGAAAAACAATAGTAGGAAGACCATCAGTCAGAGTGCAAAAGAAACATCCAGACGGAAAAGCAGGTGAAAGCAGCCCGAACAACCAATTAACTGGAGTAGTCATGCATTGTAATAGGGTTTTGGGATGAATAAAGTAGGGTTTTAAGCCCCAAATCTTGTGTATAAATATGTAATGGGTTGGGAGAATAGGGTTTCCTTTTTTTCCCTCCATTTTGGGTTCTCTTCTTGTTATTATTATAGTTTTTTTATATTTCATTGAATATAGGAATCTATGAGAGAGAGAGAGAGAGAGAGAGAGAGAGAGAGAGAGAGAGAGAGAGAGGTTCGCACTGTAGAGCGGGTACGCTAGGAGAGAAGAGAAAGATAACCATGATGCATCTTTGTAAGCACAATGCACAAGCCTGAAGAAATTACCAACAAACAAAAAAGAAGCCAGTTATTGTGGACATGACCCAGAGTTGGGTGAACCACATTAAATTGCATGTTGAATGTATTTTGCATGATTGTTTATGGAATCTATCTGGATGCATATTAGAGAGGATTTGTTTTATGTGTCATTATGGTTCACTCATTATGATTGTTGTAGTAATGGGGTTATGTTGTAATATAGAATATAATGTTAATATGAGTCTAATATTCACTAAGTAACTGAAGAAGAGAACTTGCAAAATAGTGCACATCAAATAGATAATTAAGAATGAATAGAATAAAAACCTCCCATTCTCTCACCACTGCATAAAACTGGTTCCTGCACCAATAGATACCTCGGGTGAGAATTCATATGCACATGTAGGTGATGCCGAAAGGGCCGATGTATGAATGGTTTTTTTTTCAAACGATAAATTGAACCTAGAGTCTTCAGCCACGTGCAACACAAATAAATGATTTTGTTGTCGGGATTTGAACCCGGGTCTCTTGGGTGAGAGATGAGTATCATAACCAACTAGACTAAAATGGATTTGGCAATAAAGATGCATTTATTTAACCATTAATAAACCATGTTGGATCATTGGACAAGTTAAGGCGTGAAGATACATGCACAGTTGGAAAGAAGGCACAAAAGCAATTGAGGTTCACTAAGCGCAAATCATTGTTACTAAGAGTTGCATGGAAGAGAGAGTGAACAAGAGAAAACCAAAGAGAACCTGAGTGATTCAGATCCGAACTACAACTAAAATAGAACAACCATAGAGAAAGTAAAGGAATTTGTCACACAAGACAATGGCCCCACCAAAATTTGGAGTGCCAAAACAACGATGCGAAAGGAGTCAAAACAACCCGAAGTTACACTAGAGGTTGAGGAAATACCCAGAGCTTCACCTTTGGCTTCACAAGAAATTTTTCAAAGGTATTATGTCCCCTCGAGGAAAGATAACATGCCACAAATAAAAGTACCAACAGAAGGGAAATATCCACTGGAAACATCACCAGTCCCACCTGGTGTAAGTATTGAACGAGACATGATCAACAAGGTTGTTTCCCTCAAGTTTGTGGATCACGATATCACAAATGAACATAAGTTTCCTGAGTTGGACAAGGAAGAAAACTTGTGCGCTAAAACATACTGGGAACAAGAGAGATAGTACTGGAGAGATAGGTGTGGGCAACTCGACTGTAGAAGTCATCCATATTCAACCCGATGGATATCCCACACTTCAAATGTAGTCTAGAAATCAATGCTTATGTGAAGTTACTGCTCAGTTGCGTCCATGGGGGGAAATTGTGTCTTGAACCCCCAGTGTCAATTGATACTAGGTTGATTGTGCGGATCATAGGGCTACTGAAAGTCGGTGAGGATCTAACCATTTTTTTCAACAAGGAAAAGGAGAGAACCCTATCATAAGAAATGAAGGAAAATTTTGACACTTTCAAAGGGGAAAGGGGAATTGATGTCACACACATCAATGATGAAAGTGTTTGTTTTGTAACATAGGTATTGGTCTACAAGTTGTTGCGTAAATGTTGTAATGATAATGTATCAGCTGCAATGATTGAAAATGGAGAAAAATGCTCTGAAGGGATTCAAATGAACTGGGCCACCTTCTTGGTGAACCAATTTTTGCAAGACTCTATTGAGGCCCAGGAAAAGGGCACATAATTTCACTATGCATGGATTCTGATTTTGATTGCATTGGTCGAATGGAAGGAACCAGGCTACTATCAGTGCATGGGAACATCTGGTAGAGGTAATATGGATGCACGGTATGCCAACTTATGGCATACGCCAAACAAGAGAAGGAAACATGACAATAATGTCACATTCTTTGTATACTTTGATACTATCAGGTATCTAATCAAACATGCACCACACATCTAAGCTGAGACAGTGGAAACATACAAAGAAATTGCGTGATTCAAAGAAGGCATGCACCACATGTATGTGAAAGTAAAGAAGGACCTCATGCACCAGTGGTTTCAAACCAACTATAGGTTGACATTAGAGGATGTATGCATAATTGTGAATTATTGGGAAGATGGGTGAAAAAACCCAGCAGAGAAAATGAGGCACCCGAATGACGAAGAAAAGTAGGATAAGAGTGACGAAGAGCCAAAGGAGGAATAGGGGAATGAACAGAACAATGGATCAGGAGATACACCTGGCCCATCAACAACAAAAGTACATCAAAAAGTACCCATGGTAGGTGCAAAATGAAAGGATAAGGGGAAGGGACCAGAAGGAAGGGCATGCAAGAAGAATAAAGCACATAGGGAAACCCCAGTTTATATGTTTACCAATGATGACATGGGCCGAATCGACTACCAAGTACGGGACAAAGCAAAAGAATTGATTGGGGAAGCAACTAGGAAAAAATAATAGCAACAATAGAGGGTGCAGGATTAGTTGGAAGCATTGCAACAACTCTTAGTAGCAACCAACATAAAAAAAGAGTGCAAGACTGAGGGAGGACCGTCCATAATTCCAAGGAAGTATTAACCCAGCTAGCCACCGGGCACAAAAAACACCAAATTGAGACATATGAACTTGAATTTCCAACAGTCAAATTACAATAGTAGGTGAACGTGCTAGGACATCTGAACATAGTGGTATCGTGGATGTTGATACAAATATTATAAGACTTGTAAATAGGAATTTTGTAAGATATTAAGAGCCGAGGAGATGAAGCACACCGAGAGCTGACAAAAATAATGGAAAAATGGCTCAATTGTAGGAAAAATATGATACTGCACTCCGGCAGAAGAGGGAAGTTGAAGGTTGAGTGGAGGAAGTAATGAAGCAAAAAAATGAGGCTGAGTAAAGGGTAAATAAATCCCTCAAGGAAAGGGATGAAGTTGAAATTATAGCTTAGAAAACACAAGCGATCATCTAGAAATTATACAAGGCCATTCTATAAGTCTCGATAGTAGTAGAAGCTACTATGGAAGAATAAGTATTGAAGATTGATAAAGTTATCAAAGGATTATGATCACATATAGAATACCTATGATTTCTAAGTATGCTAGGAACGCCACCAGAGGTAAGAGTAGGAAGGGAGAGAACGACAATGACAATAGTTGCCAACATCAAGAAGTTGGAAGAAGAATGTGCCAAAATCCGTGAGGAGAGCGCACAAATATGGACATACTTAGTGGAAGATCCCAATATGAAGGTTGTGGAGGCGAAATTAAGAGAAGCCAAGGAAAAGGCCCAACAAGCTTCAGAGAAAATAAATATACTTCCACCATCTAAACATATGACAACCATTTTGGCACAATGATAGTCATACGTGTAAGTGGAGAAGATGAAGGATCAATAGAATATCCTTCAAAAACAATTAGGAATAAGTAGTGAGGGTGATAAGTGAATTTTCCACTACACAGAGCAAGGTAAAACAATTAGTTCATGAAGAAGAAGAAAACATTACAACCATGACTCCACAGGGGGCCAAAGACATCCTAGAAACATAGGCAACAATACACAAAGAAGTGGATTTGTTATAGTGCAAGTTTTAGGTTGGGAAAATCTCGAACAAACCACAAATCAAGTGCTACAAGTTGGGAATCCTACACCCAATGTCACCTTGATGTAGATCTCGCACTTCAAGGGTGACTTGGTCACTCTAGGTAGGCGATCCCGATGACCCTAGGGGGGATGAGATGGAAGTGGATCCCCTAGAGGTCAAGTATAAGTGGATTTAAATGTGTGGAATGAAGTCTTGGTAAGGTCTAAGGGTTTCTAAGTATGTTGAGTGACCTGCAAATGGTGAAATACCTGCCCGAGACACAAGAAAAAACACATTGCAATAATGTATGTTAGTTGGATCAACAAGTTAATATTTTTGTCCCTAATTTTCAGAAATATATAATAGTATATATCAGAAATAATATGGTACTATAAGCTTCACAATAAATACTAGAGATCAAGTAGAAAATGCAAGATAAAGACTAGTAAATGATTAGCTAAACACAAGACAAAAAACCAATATTCTAGCATAAAACGATAAGGTTGTTGTAAACACTTGTCTGCAGCAAATTATATCAGCCTTATGGCTGTAACATTCAATGTATTACAAAAAGAAAATAAGCCACTGAAATCCCCTCAAACTTTTCCAAAAAGTGCACTAGACCAAAAAGAATAAGTGTGCAAACTTTGAGAAAAATCTAATGGTTGATAAGAGAGCTATTCAAGAAAATGAGTTAGGGTTTCTGCAGCCCTAATGGCTGAAGATGTAATTTTATAACAACAGAAAGATGTATCCACTTGATGGGGCCGCCTTAGTTGTTGTGAGGTTCCCAAGGCACAAGGAATACAATCCACTTTGTAAGAAGTAAAAATAACCAAAAATTACGTTTCCCAATGCAATATTTTATTTTTCCATTGCATAATAAATGACTAGTGCTCTTAATTATTGTTTTAATGGGGTCATGAAAATAAATAGCTAGAGAAGCTACCTCCTTGGGGGTGTAATCCCTTTTACTTCCCAAGGCAAGTTTCTCTAGCTAGGGCTTAAGCTAAGAGGGTGTATGCCCTTATGCTTCTCTTAGAAAACCCTTGCTTAACCAATGACATGAAGCATAAAGTGATGAAGAATATGGTGGGGGTCTATTCCCTTATACTTCCCACCTAGCTCCTAGAACAATGACCTTGAATTGAAACAAATGATAGGATGAGAGTAAACAACATACGGATTCAAGGAAAAATGTCAAGATAATCCACCATGATAGAAAGAGATAATCCTTCCAAGGCTAGCACATCACTCCCATCAACCATAACATCAAGATATAACCATTAAAAAGAACCTAAAGAGAATTTTTTTCCAAAGATAGTGAAAATTTCATACCAATACTTCTCACAATGAGGGAGAGTTATGTTCAAATGAGATCTTATGATCTCTTATTTATACAAAATGTCACCAAGGTGACTTATCCACAAATAAAGGGGTAAACCACAATAATAGGGGTCAACAACCCTAATATTCCCCCCTTTAACAAAGTAATATTAAACAATTCATTTAAAGTTTCACTTTTTCCCAAATAAACCCTAATTTTACATGGATGCCTCCCCTTTAAGGGGGTGTTTTTCCACTTAGAAGAAGTCATTGGTGTTGGACAAGCATGGGTAGGCTTCCAAAGGCCACATGTAAAGCATCTAGATAGTATCCTGATAGTAAAGAACCAATTCTCCTCAAAACTTCCATGTGTGAATGAGTGACACCTCACCACCAATCCCTAACCCCCCTAGGAGTGACGTTTTTCCTCTCCCAGGAAAAATGTTTGGCATGCGGGGTCTAGGATATTTCGTCCAAGTCAATATCAAGGCCTTCCAATATTTATCTTTCTCATCCGGAATGCATGCCCTTAGCTTCCAACCCATGGGCTTGTATCCCCATAGAATCCCAAGCTAGGCTTGTTCTCCCAAAACTGTCCACCAACTAGGTCCTGCAAAGATAGATGAGCATGCCCTCCAAGGATATCAATTCATAACATCATGATAAGTGAATCCAATAAAAAAAATGAACCACCTAATCATGTGCATTAAATATCATTATATCAAACAATTAAATTCTCAAAGGCACTATGCGGTTTGTCAAGCTTGAATATGGGAGGGTTGATAAGGTGTCCTATTGGGTAGATCTTGGCCTAGGTCAAAGAGAGTTTCCAAGAGATCCCTCTCTAAGCCATGTAAAGTGGATGAAGTGGTTGGGGTCAAGACTAAATGGTCATAGGGCTCATGACATACAAGGGGTTGCAGTGTCTCATTCATGGGTGCCTTTGTAGAGTGTGTGTGGTACCTTCGTCCACGATGCACTTTTTCCAATCCCATCAATTTTCTTTTCTCTTTATTTCTTTGTATTTTCTTTCAATATAGCATAAGGAGAGGTTGAAGGTCATTTCCCTGGCATGGTGACTATATTATGGCAATGTCACCCACAAACACCTAGTGGAAATGAGAAGGATGGCTTATGTTGAGACTCTTTTCTCTCATCCATGCAATTGAGAGTCGTTACCCTGGTTTGGTGACCATATGATGGAAATTTCATACCACTAGATATTCATGGACATTATAGGTCGGCTTGTGATGTGGCCTCCTATCCTTCAACTAACCTTTTAAGTATTCTTTATTATATTGTGTGTATCCTTTACTCAAATATAAGTGTTTCACTTCTTTCTTGGGTGATCCCTGGGTGAAGCATCTCAAAGGTTTATACAAGGCTTTTATCTTTTACCCAACATCAATCCATTTAGGCCTTCAACCCCTTATTCCCATAGAATGAGGGACAACCCCTTCTTGGGTCAATACACCCTAAAATCCCAAGAGATAAGGAAATGGATGGGAATAATGATGGAAAGTGGTAAGTATGTTCGGGAACAGTATGATGGCTCATCAAGGGAGTTCCTAGTAGAAAAATCATCCCCAAGGAAAACCACTTACTAGGTCACAATTTCAACCACCAAGGTGAAGCAGGGAAAAAGGCATAATGTCCAAGCATATAACATGAAATTTGGAGCAATCTAAGATACAACATACTCAATTGGCTTAAATATTGAAATGATTCTCACCATAATAATGACTTGTACCTCATGGATAAAGGCCCACTTCGTTCTGAAAGCCAACTGATTGGGTGGATGCCATCTTTAAATATGTGAGCATGTATGGTGGTGAGAGGGGTTTCCATCTGTGAAAAAGGGTATTGCTAGTCATGTAGTCTCTCGACACTCCATATATGCAACTTGAGGGCCTCGAGACATAATATCCGTAGTTATCCACAAAATAGGGATAACATCTGGCTCCTACTTGGGGACATTTCCTCGTCGTAGAGTGCATGAGAATGCAACATCTCCTGGTAGATCTGTGCCTGCAAGGAAACATCAAACTGTCAAGTGCAGGATGGCCTACTCATCCTTGTTCTCATATGATCATAATCAAAACCAGCTAAGATAGAAAAAGAAAAATTTGACATTTTTTCAAAACAATGTAAACTAAGCATGAAATCAATATGCAAGTAGAATAGAATGAAAATTAAATGCATCTAAACTAGTATGAGCAATCAATATGAAAATGTAGGGAATCAAAATGACTTACCTACTTACCTAGGGCATGGGCCCTAAATAAGTCATGTGATCTAGATGTGAGGATGGAGAAGAGATCCATCTATCGGTAGTGGCATCTTCCTCCCATCTAATGGTGTCAGATAGTACCTTTCTTTGTCAGACTTCTTCTTGATGATGTGAGGGCCAAGCCATGAATTGTTTCCTTTTTGGTCATATCTGGGCTTGCCATTTCTTTTTTCCCACATGAGAACAAGAATTCCTTCATTGAAATTGATGCAAGGTGTATTCTCATCGTATGGAAGCTCTGTGTGGATTGTTTCTTTGAGGATTTTTTCATGTTTCTCATCTTCTTCTTGCATAATATGAATAGACCCTAGCTCCTTCCCATGGTACTTTGCAGTCTCTTTCTTATCTGTCCATGGGAGAAACATCTCTATGGAATCTTCCTGCATGAAGGGTAACTCAGATGGATCATACTCAATAACTTGTGGAGGCATAGCATAGTAGTGTTCACTGACATAATTAGGGCCCCTCAGATACATCACATGTGTATCTTTCTTTTCCCTATTATGTAAGATCTCATATGTTCCATCACCCATGGGAATATATGCATGTGTAAGGTTCATGTTAAAGAAAACTCCAAGGGCTGAAGACTAGGTCCTCGAAAAGAGAATCTCCCAGGCATCCAGAAGATAAATCAACAATATGTCCATGAGGACGCTGATATGTGGAAAATCTATCAAAAATACCTCAACATATTCACACACCCCTAAGACCTCAAATATTCTTGAATCAATACCACAAACATTTCCATAAGGTTGGGTTGTCTTCAAACCAAGTTGTTTCATTACCTTCAATGATATGACATTTGTTGAGGCCCCTAAATCAAGCATGCAGTTTTTCAAGCATAGGCCATTCATTCCTAATGAAAGATAGAAAAGAGGGTTCTTGTCCCTTGGCTGATTGAGATACATAATGTTTAACATGATGGGAGGATCCTCTTTCTCGACTCTCACCTGTATGATTTTCAAAGTTTTCCTTTTCACGTAAGGGATCTTACACATCTCTGTCATTGGAACAATCATATTCATTTTTCCAAACATGCTTGCGACATCTATATTCAACTGAATGCCATTTATAGGAGTTGGATTAGGAAGAAACTAACATATCGACGGTGGAGGTGGTGGAGCCACCTTTTTTGCTGATGGAAGAGGAGTATTAGGGTGTAACAGAGGGGATGAAGAATTTTTTATTTTGTAGGTTAGAATTTACCTCCTCCTTGATTCCTTCTTTTGATCATCTGTCAATTTATTTAAGGCCTGGAGTCTCCCCTCTCTTTCTCCTATTCTTCTGGCTTCATTGATCTATTCTTGGGTAACCTGTTCATCTTTGAAATTGCAAATCATGAAGTTTATATCGTCGGGAGAATATTTTTCTCATCAGGCGAACTCATCTCCCCTATGGGGTTCTTAGCATGGGAGACACCAAGCTTTTATATCAAGTGTCCCAACATATTTCAAAGTATCTGGGGCCTTTTCCTCTTATTGAGGTCTTGGTTTCCAACTGGTGGAATCTCTCCACTGTCTGAAAAACTGAGGTCTAGGATAAGATTGATTTATTTACACTATAGGCATATGGTTCATAAGATGATTCTACACTTGAACAAACTAAGTATTCATTTTGTCTATCTTTTGAGTCAGAAGAGAAATCAGATCAGGAACACTATTGTTGGAAACCTTCATCCTTGATTATGTCTTGATACGAGGGTACTGAAAAGGTTCTATTTTTGAATCAAGGAGATTCTCTCCAATGTCAATACTGAACTCTTTAGCCTCTACCAATTATGTAGTATTTTTATCTTTGAGAATGTATTGAAACTGCCCTTCAAAAGAATTCATGTAAATGAGACGAACTGATGATGTTGTGGGATGGTAATCTGTTGGAATTTGATTGTACAACCTGCCAAATATTGAAATGAATTCCTTTATCATTTCATTCTCCTTTTTCTTTACTTGATTGAACTGAGTCCCAAGTGTCCCACCATCTTCTTTTCTCAACCATATGCTCTTGAATAAGTTGGAAAAAGCATCATAGGATGTGATATGATTATTAGGGATTCCTTTGAACCAATCAAGGGATTCTTCAGTCAATGACGAAGAAAATAACCTCATGGCCACATCTTCATGATCAATACCTACATTGTCCATGTCCTGACCCATGACATAATCGTGGTCTTCATCATTTATCACATTGTTTCCTGGGAACTTTGATAACCACTTGTTAACTTATGTTGGCATTTTGTTAGGGTAACCTTGGATATTGGCCATGTTAAGGGGTTTGTAGAGGTCCCTTGCCCAAGGGTGAGCCATTGGAACAAGAGGAAGGGTATTGTGGTAAATTGTTTTAGCAATGGGAGATTTGATAGGAGGCATTCTTTGGTAAAACTTAGAAGGCTTGAACCTCCCAGGGGGGAAAGGTTTGGGGAAAGAGGGATTCTAGGAAGGTGGAGTTGCCAAATGAGTTTCAAAATGAGCTCAGCAATGAAAAGGGAAAGGGAACGTCCCTTAGGTGGAGTCACCCGGAAAGCTAAGGGAAAGGCTTTTGAATATCTCACCAAAGTGTCATCAGGGTATGAAGAAGATTCAAAATCTTCCCCGATAAGGACACCAAAATGTTATAGCGCAAGTTGTAGGTTGGGAAAATCCTGACCCAACCACAAAGCAAGTGCTATAACTTGGGAATCCTACACCCAATGTCACCTTGATGTAGGTCCCACACTTCAAGGCTGACTATATCACTCTAGGGAGGTGATCTCAGTGACCCTAGGGGGGATGAGATGGAGATGGATAGAGATGGAAGTGGAGCCCCTAGAGGTCAAGTCTAAGTGGAGTGAAATTTGTGTAATGAAGTATTTGGAAGGTCCAAGGGTTTCCAAGTATTTTGAGTGACCTGCAAATGGTGAAATAATTTCCCAAGACACAAGAAAAACCACTTTGGAATGATGTATGTTAGTTGTATCAACATAAAATGCAAGAGAAATACTAGTAAATGACTAGCTAAAATCAAGACAAAAAGCCAATATTCTAGCATAAAAATATAAGGTTGTTGTAAACACTTGTCTACAACAAATTATATCATCCTTATGACTGTAAAATTATATGTATTACAACAAGAAAATCAGCCACTAAAATCCCCTCAAACTTTTCCAAAAAGTGTGCTAGACCAAGAAGAATAAGTGTGCAAACTTTGAGCAAAATCCTATGGTTTATAATAGAGTTATTCAAGAAAACGAGTTAGGGTTTTTCCAGCCCTAATGACTGAAGATGTAATTTTATAAAAACAACAAGAAGTATCCCCTTGATGGGGACGTCTTATTAGATGTTAGGTGCCCAAGGAACAAGGAATACAATCCACTTTTTAAGAAGTAAAAATGACCAAAAATCATGTTTCCCAATGCAATATTTTATTTCTCCAATGCAATTATAAATGACTAGTGCTCTTAATTATTGGGTTAATGGGGTCATGAAAAGAAAGAGCTAGAGAAACTACCTCCTTGGGGTTTTAATCCCTTTTACTTCTCAAGGTAAGTTTCTCTAGCTAGGGCTCAAGCTAAGAGGGTGTATGCCCTTATACTTCTCTTCACAAACCCTTGCTTAACCAATGACATGAAGCATAAAGTGATTAAGACAATGGTGGGGGTGTATGCCCTTATAATTCCCACCTAACTCCTAGAACAATGACCTTGACTTGAAAAAAATGATAGCATGAGAGTAAACACCATACCAATTCAAGGAAATATGCCAAGATAATCCACCAAAATAGCAAGAGATAAGCCTTCCAAGGCTAGTGCATCACTCCCATCAACCATAACATCAAGAGATAACCATAAAAAGAGACTAAAGAGACAATTTTTTCAAATATAGAGAAAAATTTCAGACCAATACTTCTCACAATGAGGGAGAGTTATGTTCAAATGAGATCTTATGATCTCTTATTTATACAAAATGTCACCAAGGTGACTTTTCCACAAATTAAGGGATAAACCAAAAGACAAGGGGTCAACAACCCTAATCTAACAAAGTAATATTAAAAAATTCATCTAAAGTTTCACTTTTGCATAAATAAACCCTAATTTTACATGGATGTCTACCCTTTAGGGGACGTTTTTCCACTTAGAAGTAGTCCTTGGTGTTGGAGAAACATGGGTAGGCCTCCAAAGGCCACATGTCAAGCATCTAGACGAAATCCTCATGGTGAAGACCCTCTTCTCCTCAGAGTATCCATGCGTAAATGAGTGGCACCTCACCACCAAGCCCTAACCCCCTAGGTGACATCATGCATCTAGGAATGACATTTTTCCTCTCCTAGGAAAAACGTTTGGGATGTGGAGGCTAGGCCATGTCGTCCAAGTCAATCTCAAGGCCTTCCAAGTTTGATATTTCTCATTTGGCATGTGGCTCTTGACATCCAACCTGTGGGATTGTAGCCCCATGGAAGCCCAAGCTAGTCTTGTTCTCCCAAAATTGTCCACCAACTAGGTCGTGCAAAGGCAAATGAGCATGAATTCCAAGGATACCAAATCATAACATCATGATAAGTGAATCTAATCAATAAATGAGCCACCTAAGCATGTGCATCAAAGGTCACTATATCAAACAATTAAATTCTCAAAGACATTATGTGACTTGTCAAGCTTGAATATGGGAGGGTTGAGGTGTCCTATTGGGTAGATATTTCCCTAGTGTTGGACAACTGAGAGGGGGGGGGGTGAATCAGTTGTTACTGTGCTTAAACAATTATGCTTCTTTTAAAATCTTTACAAGGCACTCAATGATGATCACAATAATGCAGGGAAATAAACAATGGCACATTCAACATCAGTCACATATATGAGAAACACAGAGAAAGATATTTCCCAAGGAAACCCATACAGGGTAAAAACCTCTTCTTATTTATATGATAAGTATTATTTACATTCTTTACATTATCATACATATGAGCACCAACTCATTGTGAGGCTACAACCTCTGTTTTGCAAGCTGCAACTTACTGAGAGCACCAACTCTCTGTTTTTCTCTAGCACCCACTAGAAGGAAGCACCAACTTCCTAGTTTCTCTAGCACCAACTAGAAGGAAGCACCAACTCCCTGGTTTCTCTAGCCCCAACTAGAAGGAATCACCAACTCTCTGTGTTCAAGTCCCCACTTGAACCTTTGAGGACACCAATCCCCCCTAGCACCTCCCAACCACCCTGGATTATGAATATGAAATTTTGAAACCTATTATAGTGATATAGTGTTCAATAACAACTTACCAGTCTCATCACTGTTCTGCAAGATTTTTGTACTTAGATTTCCTCACTGTCTTCTAGCATGCATCTGCTGCCCAATCTGTTCTTCTGCTTTTTATGCTCTGTGCACCATGTCCATTCGTTGCACAGTTCTTCTTCTGTTCTTTTCAGTTGCTGCACTCTGATCCTTCTTCATGCATGAATCACCTTCAACAACAACATCCACAACAATTCCAGTAACAAAAACAAACACATCTTCTATCTGTACTATATATTTATAGATTTTTTGCACCTTGTGCATGCAATGCACACAATACCTTTGCATACTCACACCGCATCATTATCCTCCACAACTCGAGTGCTCTGTCTGATCATCATCGTGACTCTTCAACTTCTCTGGCCGTTTTTCTACTCGTTCAGCATCACTGTATGTTATGCTGAGATTCCTCAGCCTCTCTGGCAGTTGAGACACTTCGTCTTCTCTATGACAGTCGAGCTCACCTTCTCTGTTCTAGTTACAAGCTTCAATGCTCATCCAGCTGTCAATCGCCTCAATGAGCATCTTCATCCCTCTTGAAGATTCCCAGAGACTCTTCATCTCCTCTGTCAATCACCCCGAAGTGTCTTCGAGTCCCTTGGTAGAAACCATCAGTGGTTTCTGGATTTTACACTGTGACATGCAATAGTAGCCCTCCGATTATGCTCAGATTCACCTGCATTGTTGGATTAAATCTGAAGGGTTCTTGTGTTATTTACCCATTTCGCACTTTCGCAGTTCGGAGATTCTGCGATGAGACATCTTGAGTCTCCATGTCATGAGTTTCGAAACTCCGAAACAGAGTTTTTCTATGCTGGCTCCTTCCTTTATATGACCATGGCTATGACCAAGCGCTTATGCATAAAGTGCTTTCGCGATTTCGCATTTCGTGAATCTGGGGATGAGGCATCTCGAATCTCCAAGTCACGATCCCCAAAACCCCGAAATGGAGCTTATCTAAACTGACTCCTTCCATTCTCGTGACCACCGGCGGTGACCATAGGCTATGCCAAAATGCGCTTCATATTTCGCGAGTTTATACACTTCATTGAGTCTGATCGACGGTTGAAATCTCCATAGATCGGACAGTCTAGATCTTATCGCGATCTCGCATCTCGTGAGTTTCCACACCATGCTCCATTGACTCCAAGTCAGCGACTTGTCCTATGCTTCGACGGTCCAGATCTGATCTTAATTCAATGGCTCAGATCATATCGCGATTTCGCGGATCCCGATTTTGGTGGTTATTTTTCTTGCCTCTCCAAGTCACAAGTCACGAAACTCCGAAATGGAGTTGGATCAACGGTCCAGATCACACCTTGATCTGACGGCTATAATTAAATCATGATTTCTCATATCGTGATTTCGATGGTTATGTTTCTTGTCTCTCCAAGTCGCGAGTCGCGGAACTCTGAAATGGAGCCGGATCAACGGTCCAGATCACACCTTGATCTGACGACTGCGATTAAATCGCAATTTCACATTTCGCGATTTCGATGGTTATGTTTCTTGTCTCTCCAAGTCACGAGTCGCAAAGCTCTGAGATGGTGCTGGATCAACGGTCCAGAACAAACCTTGATATGACGGCTATGATTAAATTGTGATTTCCCATATCATGATTTTGATGGTTATCTTTCTTGCCTCTCCAAGTCGCGATTCGCAAAACCCTGAAATGGCGTGGGATCAACAGTCCCGATCAACACTTGATCTGACGGTCATCGAGAATTGTAAATGGGATCCAATGATCAGAAATGTTGCTTCTCCTCCCGATCTTACTTTTTTCCGCTTGCTCTGATCTTGCCATCGATGATCTGCCAACAATTCTCTGCACTATCTTTTCTGAGCTTATTCAAATCTTCTTTGCAACGTCTTCTCATAATGCCCATTTATTACATACTTTCTGTACTCATGCCATCTTCATTGTTGTACTTGCCATCAATGACAAGCATTCACTATATGTTCCCTATCTGTTAAATATTTGCCAACAATCTCCCCCTTTGGCATTGATGGCAACACAAGCACCCACATGCATTCAGACTCTCCTCCCAAACTCTTTTCTCCCCCTTTGACATCAATGTCAAAGAAGAAACATGCTCCCCCTGAGCTGTTGCATTAATTTTAGGAGGTATCAGATATGTAACCAATACAGGACTTCCCCTAACAGGATGGACTCTCTTAGATATGAGACGGGATGACACCCAACTTCTGTCTGAGATATTCAAATGGTGTCTTGGCTAGGGGTTTAGTAAAGATGTCTGAAATTTGTTCTGTAGTGGGAATGTAATGGACCTGAACAATCTGATTGGTGACCTGCTCTCTCAGAAAATGATATTTTATGGGAATATTCCTGGT
>ML830615.1:45333-58998 GCA_009831015.1 Picea engelmannii | reverse complement strand
GTATGTGTCACATTATGGAGATCAAAGAATTGCTCCATTTGAAGTATCCATGTGATTGGGTCCTTTCCATCAAACTTCCTCATATCAATCTTAGGAACGTGGTTGGTCTTCAAACCAAAGTTGGAGTTTCTCCATTCTTGATTTGCCTTCCTTGTGTCCTCATCATGAATTTCATGGGATGAATTTTCACTTTTGGGTGTCTTCTCTGTTACGAAATTTTTCATTACTTCCATGATCTTAGCTTCCATTGAATCCATCTTAGCTTCCATTGAATCCATCTTAGTATCCAACTTATCTTCCATTGAATCCCTCATCTCTTATAGTTCATCTTTGGTTATTGTCTTCTTTTGTAAATCATTTATGTCCCTACGCATTTCTTCACCTTCATCAAGAGTCCAATTAGGATTTTCTGGAGGCTTATTTGGTGTAAAATGTCCCTTTTTGGGTGGCATGTTGGCCAAATATCACTTTTGAGTCTTGATTTTGAGGTGGTTCTGCTAGACAATATTTATTCTGTTATATCTCCCAAGTTTTAGCCCTTCTGGGTATGAAACTTTCTCTTAGGTAGTTCTCTGATATTTCTTCTTTGCAATGCCATAGGTATGATCAAAATTGGATGTGCCAAGTGGAATTTATGGTAACTTACTCACAACTTGGTTATGAATTCCAGGAGATCTCACTTGTATAGAATGCCCCACACAAAATAATTGATATCAAATTCTAAAACTCGCACCCAAAATACTAAAAACTGTCCATGATCCAATGCAACTAGTCCCACTCAATTTTGATACTCCAGCAAGAAGTTATGCTTGTTTTACCTGGAACACCTTCTTGAGACTAGTCAATAGGACTAGTCAGATACCCTATCTTACACAAGGTTTATCTACAAATTTAAGATGACCCAGAAGCTAAAAAATTTACCACAGATACCTTACTAATTTCTGTAAATTTCCTCCAGATTTCAGGGTCTGAAACGTTACAGAAATTGTTTTATAGCGAAAATTCCACAATGACTCATTTCAGGATGATTCCAGAACCCTATATTGTACAGGCTGTATCTCCGAAAGTATAATGCCTCAGGATATGAATTTTGAACCCAACGTACCTTGATCCGTGTGCTAAATACCCTCCAAGCGGTTCCTTCTGAAACATTGTAGAAAAAAAGTTATAGCGAAAATTCCACAGTGTCTCATATGTAGCAGCGAAACCCCAAGACCTTGAGATCTGATACCATATGTTAAGAACCAAACATCAATATAGCATGGAAAAACCTCAGGAAAAGTACTCAACGCCTTGAAACTAAGATAATTTCAGATAATAAGCCTCTTCGAGGGGGCAACCTCCTTTTACCCCACTTAAATGTTCAAGTCAAGATGATTCAAAATGAAAATGTCTCCTTGGTATATATAGGAGACTAGGAGGTATAATTACAAATAATGGCCTAAAGCCAACATAATTAAAATAACATTACTAATCTAAATTACAACTAATGGCCTAAATCCGACATAAATAAAATAGCATTACTAATCTAATATTCCCTAATTAAGGGGTAATGAGCCAATATTAGGGCTTAACAACCGCTGCCATTGATCAAAAAGGGGGAGATATTTATTAGATGCAAAGGATAGAGACATGGTTCCAAGGGGAGAAGATTTATCAGATGCAGAGGACAGAGGAAAATTTATCGGATACAGAGGACAGAGGCATGGTTCCAGGGGGAGCATGAGTGATATGATTTCAATATTGTATCAGAGTGTTGCCATCAATGCCAAAGAGGGAGATTGTTGATTAAGGTTGGTTGTCATTGATGTCAACACTTGAAAAAAGCCCCACAACACAAAGGTTTGGGTAATGGAACCAATATTGTTTGATGTAAAGATGACTCATTATTGTCTTTTCATGGTTGATAAGAAGTAAATATGGATGAACTCCAAAGTGGTCCCCTTATGGTAAAAGCCCTCATGGGAAGATGCTTTGCGGAGTAAGAGAACCCATGGTTAATTGTGAAATAATGAGATGAAAGACATTGAATTTGTCACAGAAACTATCCTAGATGTATAGTTTTTTTCATTCCATTTCCAGTGGTATGTAGAACGTCACACAACTCCTCACGGTTAGAGAGTTATGGCCATGAGAAGTTAGAGACCCCAGGATTGGGTAATGGACCCAAGTTTGTTTGATGGGTAACAGTATGAGTTATGATATATTTTTAGAAAATACTATTATATATGGATAGTACATGTCATTCCATTTATGGTGGTATGCGGAACGTTACATAACTCCTCATAGTTTGAGAGTTATGGCCTTACAAAGTTGGAGGACCCTCACATGTCATCTAGAAGCCCCAAAAGGTCAAAGTAGTCAAAGTGGTTTAAGGGATTTTAAAAGGTAAATAATAAAGTGAAGTGATGAGTGTACTATAATTCAAAGTGAATACAAAATAAATTATTTAAATAATAAATTTAATGGAGAAATTAGAAGTGGGTTAACCCTAAAATAAGGAAAGTTGGGCCAAGTGACCTAGAAGATGTTTTTAAGGAAGCTACTTGAAGAGTATAAATAAGAGGCAAGGCTCTCTCATTTTAATCACACTTGAGAATATTGAATATCTATATGTGTCTAAGGTAACCAAGGATATCTAAGCCAAAATTATGAGGAAAGGTGAAGAAAAGAAGGCCGAAATGCGAGGAAGGATAAATTCTTTTGATGGTGCTTTCTAAGGTATGTTATTTACAGGTCATCTCACCATTTTCAATATAAATTTTTTTCTATAATGATTCATACTATTAAATTGCTATTCCATTGAGAAAACATATCCAAGTATTTGTGGTAAAAAATTCAGCTTGTGGGTCGTTGTATTTTTGGAGTTACACTCTGTGGAAAATAAGGTTTGTGGCTAGTCCTGAAACTAGTCAAAAACAAGTGTTTCGGGTAAAAATGCCTTAACTTATTCATAACAGATTCAAATTCAATGAAACCAAATGTGTTGGTTAGGGTACTCTCTATAGTATGATGTGTAACAGTTTCAAATTATTTAAACAAATATTCCATGCGAGGCACGCTCTACAAGGTTTCTTTCTAGAATAAGCCAAAATTCAGCAAGGTATGCCATTTTTGCTCTAACTCCTTTTCTAAGAGGTTCCAAGTAGTGAAACTTGGAGGAATTGCATAAAAAACACTGAATTTTTTTTTTATATTAGTTTCAGATCTTTGTACATTACAAGTACAAAGTTATGATTACTTCAAGTTAGGGTTGTTGACTAATCCAAAACTAGGCATGTGAGACTAAAGAAAAGTTTGATGAAAATGCTAGTCTCTTGTTGTTAAAGTGACGGAAGGTTTGCAGGAATTTGATCATATACACCAGGTATATTACAGAGCTACAAATCAGATTTGGATGATGAAATTAATGAGGGCTTTTGGTTGAGGTACATGTTGAGTACATGGTTGAGACAAGTAGTTGATGAGTTGGCACATACATGAGGTGTATAGTTGATGATGTTGGTACCTATTGATGAGTTGTAGTTGATGAGTACTTGACACATGATTGGTACATACTTGGTACATGGTTGGATGCACTTTTTTATGGTACAGGTTGATTACAGGTTATTTGGTACAGGGTGGTGCATGGTTGATGCACTTGTTTATGGTACATGTTGATTACAGGTTGAGGTATAGGTTGATGCATGGTTGATTCATGGTTCAGATTTATTGGTATAGGTTTACAGTGGTATATCTCACAGTGACAGGTTGACAGTGGCTCCATCATTATACTTCTACTTCAGGGTGGTAGGATGGGGCAAGGACAGGTGGTTGTAGCCACCTTTCAGTTGTAGCCGGAGAACATAGGGGGTTGTAGCCTCCTTCTGGTTGTAGCCAGAGAATTGGGGAGTTGGAGATTTCCTCAGGTTGTAGCCTGAGAAACTAGGGGGTTGGAGCCTCCTTCTAGTTGCAGTTGGAAAACAAAGGAAGTTGGTACTTCCAATGAATGTAATTCTTCAAGACATATAAGAAAAAATATTATGTGTTTTTCTCCCGATTTGGGTTTCCACGTAAAACACTAGTGTACTGTGTATGTGTATGTTTATTCATTTGTTCATTGCTTATTTACTCTACAGTTATTGGATGATAATGCTTTATTGATATACCACTTGGATTATATGGTTAAAAAGGATTAAATTGCTCTATTACTGATTCACCCCCCCTCTCAGTAATCCCACATGTTCGACGATAGTTTATTTTTAGGTTCGGTTATGGGCAATGTCAACATATGCTCTTTAAGCCTATCTTTGAAGGATATTATAGCTTGGCCTATATAAGATTTCCCATAGGGGCACAAAATATGGTAAACTCATGAGCCAAGAATTGGGTCAGATTTGTCTTTTGTTGTTTTGACAAGTTGTTTGAGGGTTTTGTGGGGTTTGAACATAGTTTTGATATTCATTTTCATCAAGAATCTTGTGATGTGATCGATGGTGTCTTGGATATCGGGAAGAGAGAGGAGAGAATGAGGCTATTCTAATTTTAAAGACTATTCTAATTTTACCATCTCTACAACCTTACCCTAACCTAATATCTGATTATTCTAATTTCAGACTTTATTATATTTTTAAGATTCTTAATCTTTTCATTTTTAATATATTTTTAATCATTCCTATTTTTATCCCCCTAACCACCTCATTATCAGTACTAATTACCTAATACCAACAGACACTATCAATTCATTAATGCCATTCTCCAATATTCTACTATGTTTATAAACATGCATACTCAGGTAGTGTATAGTCGAGATGTGGTATTTAAAGAAATAAAAGATGTTTTCAAATGGGAAGTCCTACCAAGGAAGGAAGAGCCAGAGAAAACAGAGTTTGATTTGAAGGATAATGAATCAAACTCTACAGAAGAACATGAATCAAAAGAAGAAGATCTAGATACTCTAGTATTGAGGAGATCAGTTCAGGAAAGAAGGAAACCAGAAAGGTGTACTCCACTTAATTTCTTTTCAAATTTTTCTTTGTTTATTACTGAGTATGATCCTAGAATTGTTTGGGAGGCAATGGATTCAGAGGCTGGTAAAATATGGAAAAAGTCCATGGTTGAAAAAATGGCAACCTTAGACAAGAATGAGGCTTGGGATCTAGTGGAATTGTCGACTGGAAAAATCCAATTGGCAACAAATGGGTGTTTAAGAAGAATTTGAATGCAAAAGGAAAAGTGGAGAAATATAAAGCTAAATTAGTAGCAGAAGGTTATTCCTAGGTAGAGGGAATTGACTTTGGTGAAATGTTTTCTCCTATTGCCAAGTTAACTTCTATTAGATTTATTTTATCTGTTGCTTCTGCATTTGATTTTGAAGTAGAACAAATGGATGTGAAGATAACATTCCTACATTAGGATCTGGAAGAAGACATCTACATGAAGCATCCATAAGGCTTTGTTATGAAAGGAAAGAAAGAGTTAGTATGTCGGTTGAAACAATCCTTGTGTGGGTTAAAGAAATCACCAAGGATGTGGTATCAAGATTTTGATACTTATGTGTTGGGACTTGGCTTCAAAAGGAGCAAAGTTGATCATTGTGTGTAATTCAAATTAATTGGTGATTATCTTATTTATTTGGTCTTGTATGTGGATAATATGTTGCTGAGAGGAAATGACAAGGAGATCATCCAGGATGTGAAAACTCAATTTTCCTTTGAATTTGACATGAATGATCTTGGTGTTGCAAATTTCATTTTGGGCATGGAAATTAAAAGAGATCGAGCAAACATGAAACCTTGGTTAAATTAGAGGAAATATGTCAAGACAATATTGTAGAGGTTTAATATGCAAGAATGTAAATCGGTCAAGGTTCTTATTCCTGTAGATGTAAATTTATATGTAGATCATTGTTTTTGAAGACATAGGAAGAGGAATATGACATGTCTCGTGTTTTGTATGTCAGTGCAGTTGGAATTTTGGTTTATGCAATGGTTTGTACTAGACCGAACATTGCACATGCAATGGGATTTTTGACTAGGTATATGTTAAAACTAGGGAAGGAGCATTGGACATCAGTAAATAGGGTTTTCAAGTATTTGTGTGGTACTTCTAGTTATGGATTGTGCTACCAAGGAAAACCAAGATTGGGCATAGTGTTGGACATAAATGGGTTTGTTGATGTAGACTGGGATGGAGATTTGGATTGCAGAAGATCTATAAATGGGTATGTGGTTAACCTATTTGGAGGAGAAATCAGTTGGATGAGAAAAAGACAGTTTGTAGTGGTACTTTCAACTACAAAAGATAAATACATGGAAACCACTTATGCAAGAAAGGAATCAATATGGTTACAGAGATTGTTTTCGGGTATTAGGTTGGCATAACAAGTTGTAAGGATAGATTATGATAGTTAGAGTGCAATGTTCCTAGTGAAGAACTCGGCTTATCATTCAAATAAAAATCATATTGATGTTCAATATCACTTTGCGAGAGACATGCTTCAAGACAAGAAGGTGTTGTTGATGAAGGTGTGTTGGACAATTGAGAGGGGGGGTGAATCAGTTGTTTATCGAGCTTGAACAATTATACTTATTTTTAATTCTTTGCAAAGCATTCAATGACAATCACAATGATGCAGGGCAATAAGCAATAGAATATTCAACATCAGTCACACATATAAGATACATAGAGACATATTTTCTTGAGGAAACCCATACAGAGTAAAAACCTCTTCTTCTTTATATGATAAGTAATATTTACATTCTTTACATTATCATACATATGAGCACCAACTCATAATGAGGCTGCAACCTCTATTTTTCAAACTTCCACTTGTTGAGAGCACCAACTCTCTGTTTTCTCTAGCACCAACTAGAAGGAAGCACCAACTCCTTGGTTTCTCTAGCACCAACTAGAAGGAAGCTACAACTCCTTGTGTTCAAGCACCCACTTGAACCTCTGAGGACACTAGTCCTCCCTAGCACCTCCCTTCCACCCTAGATTATAAATATGAATTACTGGAACTTATTGCAGTGATATAGTGTTCAACAATAGCTTACCAGTCTCATCATTATTCTACAAGATTTCGCTACTCAGTCTTCCTCACTGTCTTCCTGCACACATCCATTACACTTTTATGTTCTTCTGCCTCTTGTGTGTTTTGCACCCTTCCCATTTCAAATTACCTTTTGTCTTCTGTCCATTTCAAGTGTTTCACTCCACCTCCTTCTTCACACATGCATCACTCTCAACAACGACAACAACCTTAATATCTTCTTTGTTACACATTCTTATACCCCCTATGCATCTTGTGCATGTTCTCTATCTCATCGTTCTGCTTTCTCTACATGTCGAGTGCTCTGATTGTTCATCAGGGAAACTCTTCATCTTCTTTATTTGTTCTTTCCATCTGTCCATCATCACTGGGTGTCATAATCAAATTCCTTTGTCTCACCATCAGTTGAGATTTCTTCATCTTCTGTTATAGTTGAGCTCAACTATTATGTTGCAGTTACAGGCTCCAACGCTCATCCGACTGTCAATCGCCTCCACGAACAGTCTTTGTTCTACTGGCAGATCCCCTGAGACTCTTCACCTTCTCTGTCAATCATGCTGAAGTGTCTTCGAGTCCTCTGGAAGAAACCATCAGTGGTTTCTAGTGGTTACTTTGAGAAGTGCAATAGTAGCCCTCCGATCTTCTTTATTTTCATCTGCACCGTTGGATTAACTTCTCTAAATCTTGCGTTCATTTCAGCATTTTGCATTTCGATATTTCGGGATCCCCGGGGTATAGATTTGTTACACTCCATGTTCTGATCCCCGAAACTCGGAAAAGGAGCTTGCTTGTACTAGCTCCTTCCCCCACATGACCAAAGGTGGTGACCAATGGCTAGTTCGAAACTGCATAATGCAATTTCGCATTTCGGGACTTCAGCGTCCCTATGGTGAAGTGTTCTTGACACATCCAAGTTCTGGTATCCAAAACTCTGAAATGGAGTCGAATCAATGGTTCACACTCCTGACGATTCGACGGTCTAGATCTCTTCGTGATTTCACATATCACGAATTTGAGAGGTTAGGGAACCCCGTTCCTTTGACTCTCCAGTCAGTGAAATGACGATCTTTCACCACGTGTCCTATGGACCCAACAGTTCCAATCTTGTCATGATTTCAACACTTCACAGGCCTTCTTTATGCCAATCAATGGTCCACAACCCTTGGTGATCGAACGACTCACATAACCCACTGAGATGGATGGTTGACGAGATTTCGGAGTTTTTATTTTTGGCGAATTGGCATTTCGTGACTTCGGGTTTCGCGATTTCGGGACTCCTGAGATGAAGAGTCTTCACTCTTGATTCATACAACTCCCCATAACTGAAATTCCGGTGTGATGTAAACCTGCTGACATCACACATGTCAAATAGCTGCCATGTGGCACTCTGATTCGTGACTTACATGTGCCTGAAATGGTGAATCAGCTTGAGACTTGTCATTGCCTTATTGTGTCACATGTCCTTAGCTGATGTGGTTTGTCACATTCACCTCCTAGATCTGACGACCCAGATCACACCCTGATCCAATGGCTTAGATCATTTTTCCATTTCGCATTTCACGTTTTCAGGACTCTTGATGATGAGAATCCGTGACATCTCCATCTCCCGATATCCATTACTTCAAGTAATGCGTTTGTTCCGAGTTTTCGAGATTTCGCATTTCGGCATTTCGAGACTCCTATGTTGGAGAGTTTCAACTCTTGACTTCTCCATCTCCCGGTAACCGAAACTCCGAAATGGAGTCTTTGTTGAGGTGCTTGTTTCGGATTTTTTGGGGTTGCACATTTCACCTTGCTCGTTAAAGAGCGTGCAGATTTTTCTGGATCCAATGCCGGTCAGACCACGGGCTCAGATCTGACATTCATTGGGAAATCTCAATGAGATCTATCACTTCATACTCTGATCTTGTCGAGCTAGCTCTGCATAGTCTTCCAAAAAGACTTCTGGTACCCTCCTGGCACATCCTTCCAGTACTCAAGTCATCATCGATGTTGTACTTGCCATCAATGAAAAGAATATATTGTCTATAAAACATGCCAACAAGGTGTACACTTTGAACAATGTTGCAAATTTATTAACAAAGTTTGTGAGCATTCAAAAGTTCTCCTAGTGTAGAGAAAAAATGGGCATTATTTCCCTGGATTGTTGACTATGTAATCCTATAACCCCATGTATGTAAAGAAAACAACAAGTGGGATAATGTTGGGTATGTGTTATATTCTTTTCAATATTGGTCCCATGTATTGTACACTGATATGGGAGCAAGGGAGGTGGAGCCCCTGAAAAAAATGGTCGTTTTTCAGCACATGGTTTTCGCCGATGTTTTTCTAATTCAGATTAAGGAATTAGGGTTGTTGACTATTCTGAGTCAATGGATTAGGGGTTTGGAAGTCGTGGGATCCTATATATATTGAATTCTAAACAATGAAATAATACGATGAATAAAATAATTAGAGGTGTGGATCTAAATAAGTTGTTGGTTTTCCCGGTTTGGGTTTCTAGGGTAAAATATTTGTGTAAGGTGTGTGTGTCATTGTATCTTTTCTATTTTCATTAAGGATCTGTTTATAATAATTATTTGTAGAATGTTAAAATTTACAAGTTTCCTACAAGTTTAATCATATTCTAGTTAATCGGTTCATCGTATTACCATTCTCCCCCTCTTCTAGAGGTGTCATCCTCGGAGCACAGTCCACAAAATAACCTCAATGTTACAACTCATTTTTTAAACAATCATCCATCAATTTGAATTGATTCATTAAAACCTTACATGGAAAGCATGTATTTCAAATATTTCCCTTATCAAGGATCGTTCACTTAAATCTATAGTGCAAAAAAAATCAATGTTTTGCACTTTCAAAATGCATTACAAGCTTATTACAATAGATTTTCACCATCTATCCTTTGGTAAATCATAAACCACACCCTCTTTCCTTTTGTATCCATATTTTCTCTACAATTATTTAAACATAGAGCATGATAAGTAATTCAGACTATAAGTGAGGATAGCGAAATGATGGTTAACATTTTTCAAATTTTCTCAGTAATCCAAGGTTTTGAATGACAACTTTTGTGGAGAACATTATGCCTTCAAACTTTTGTTTTAGTCGATAACAATTGTTATATGATAGAAAGAAGCAATCTTGCATGTGTTCATAAGCCCTCAATTCATGTTACTCATTCTTAAGGTCTCTTACTAATAATCATTCAAGTAACCAAGAAATCAAGGGTTATAGAATTGACTTTTAACACAACAAATTATTTCTCAATGTTATTTTTTGAAAACCGACACACTAATAATATCTTAATGTTAAATCAAACAATCAAGAAGAAGGAAACCTTCAAAAAATTTATTGAATACGCTTCCCCAATGAAGAAAACATTTCAAGCCTAGAGACTCACTAAGAGATGAAGCAAGACATCACCTTGGCGTAAATAGCATTCAAGCAAACTCCAAGACTAGTCTTAGAGTGCAATGAAAATGATGTCAAGGAACTCATCAAACCGGTTTGCTATTATATTTCCCTCCTCCATTCTTACAGTAAGCCTCACCACTAATCATGAAACCATGTTAAACCATTTATATCAGCTCTTCACCCCATTTAATAAAAAAACATCATGATGGTTCAATAGTATTGGAAATAACTCCAAGTCATAAAAAAAAGAGGCATGATTCTCATTCATAGACATTGACAAGTCTATTGGAGTTTTAAAAATCCAATTGATAAATACTTCCAGTGTGGCCTAAAAGCCTCAAAATGATTATATTAGATAAGATCCATCCCGATGCTAAACAATGACAAATATTAACAGTTTAGATTACAAATGCCATTTGATCTGTAGGAAGGTAAGATTGATACAACAAATTTTTCATTGCTAAACATCCACAACTTTCTACACTATCTATTATTCAATTGAATGACATTAAACATAAGATAGGTATAATACGGCCTAAGTATATTGGATGATTAATGCAATGTCGGGCATTGTTGATCTTCACCAAGGTAATATAACAATTTTCATTCACCACTTCATCCAAATCACAACAATATAGAAAGCATGCTTTAGGCTTGGATTCAATGAACCATCTCATATAACAACAAACCAGAATCCTCCATCAGTATAGAGAAAAAGTATATGCTTTCTTTGAGAGCTCAAGAACCAGAATTTATGAACATTTTTTTCTCAATCTAAGTACTTTGGAGAATAATAACGTTGAATAAAGTAGCACAAACAAATTTTAAACTCTATTTCACATGTAAATAAATATTGTCAAGAATTATGTCAATATGTCCATATCTATAATTGAAAAGGTCAACATCCTATGATTCCTCTTGAATTGGTTAGGAACATCATCACACAGCCAATCAATACAGATATTTTTGTTTAGAGAATGTGAATCTATAATGGTTTCAAGTTTGCGTGATAGTAAATCTTACTCAATATTTTTCAAAGCGATATGATTTCTTTGTCACAACACTAAATGATGTCGACAAGTAGAACAAGCATCATTCATGGCCTCTTTATCAAATTTTTGATACAGTTCAGATTTTCCTTAAACTCTCTCAAAGTGCAGACCTTCACATATTTGTAATAGTTTATGATGCATTGACCATCTTAATGCATGCTACCATCCAATGTAAAATTTCTAAGTATTTTCAAATGTTATCCAAAATCATATCAATAAATTGATCATGGAATTATTCAACCAATAGAACCAATATGTAAGAAATACACTTCTTCTAACAGGTTTTATATTGTACACTATGGAAACTCACACTATTTCTAAATGTGAATATATCAACTCGACATAAATGTATTATATAAACATATTGATATTATAGATTAATATATGATCATATGAGTCTAAAATATCATAGTTCAGAATTCATATATCAAACCAAACTTTATGTCGGCTTGGATTCTCTAGCATGTTATATAAGATATATATGGTATTGAGAAATGGGAATCAATCTACCAGGAGATATTTTCATATCTTTTCTACAAGATAAAAAGTTTGTGAATAGAGATACAATGTGGAATATATTTATACTCGACATACAATGTTTACAAATTACATATTCAGGCTCACGATCATACATCGTACTGAATTACACATTGCTAAAATGGGGATTATAAATGGGGATGTTACAATATTTTGATGAGAAATATGATGCATTTTCAATGATCTTCCATGTTCCTTTGTCTAACGCCACTCCATCTTTGGATAGGAAGTCAACATATTGATTATTGTCTCGATAACATGGTTGAAAGTGAGGTGAGAGAAATGGTTTGTAAAGGTTTTAATGTCCTAGAAAATAGGTGTAAGAGAATAATTATATAAAGTGTAGTCCCCATTCACCCATTTAATGACAAGTTGTGAGTTTTCATATATGTGAAGTTGAGTCAGGCCTTTCTCTCGAGCTAGGTGAAATGTGAGCTTTAGGGATAAAATATCATTGTAATTATTTGAGGCAAGCCCAATGCCTACTGAAAAAAGATATGGAATGATTATTTTTAAAATGAATTATACTACCCGCCCCTCCCCAAGTCATATTTCCTTGTGTAGCCCCATCAAAAATTCCCCATGGTGTATCTTACTGAATGATGGTTTCTTGGTCCGATCTCCCATTCAAAGTTGGAGGGTTTTGTTGATAGGCTAAGAGAATTGCAAGAATTTGTAGAGCACACTGCAAAGGGAAGGGTTCCTTGTCTTCAAAAAGGGAATGATTATGGTCCAACCATATTCCCCATGCAACAATAAGGGGAAGAGCTTTGAAATTAATAGTGTGTTGGTTGCATAACCAACTTTGTGGAGTTGATCCTATATAATCTCCCTCCCATTTACAATGAGGACCAGTTGCCATTTTTATTTTAGAACAAACTGCCTGAGAGAAATAACAATCCAAGATGAGATGATGATTTGTTTCATTATTTTTTTTACAAACACAACACCTTCCAGGACCACACAAATTCCTACATTAGATTTTATCCCAAGTGGACGCCTTGTTGTGAAGAAGAAGTTGCATGAAAAGTTTGGATTTGGCCAAGCATTTTAATTTCTAAATCTTTTTCCCCCACCAAGGTGGAGGATCATCTCTGAGTTCATGTGTTAGTGTCGAGTATCCCAGCTTTGGGACATAGCCACTAGAGGGATTAAGGGACCATATCAGCTTATCCTCATGGTAAAAAAGAGAGACGAAAGTATTCAAAATTGAATCGGTATATTGATTCCAATGGGAGGCATTGTCCGCTTCAATGCCAACTTCTTTCCATGTCATCCATCAAACCTAGTGGTTTACATAATCATGTCTTAGGATTTGATTGAGGAAGTAAAATCCCCCATATGTAGAATTCTAATTATATGATCAAGGAGTAAATTATTGTTGTTACTTCCAATCCAAGGATCCTTCCCTGTGAGGACTTGGGGCCCATTCCCAATTTTCCATATCAACCACATGCCTATGAGAGGAAAAGATTTAATTATGGCCTTCCAAATGATAGAACTATTTGACACTTTTTTTTCATATTTCCTTATCCGGTCCACAATAGATTCTTGAGCGAAATAGTTTGCATGTAGAACCCGTGTCTGTATTCTTGTTGCTTAAATCAATCCCCACAATTTTTTTTT
>ML830615.1:30942-44847 GCA_009831015.1 Picea engelmannii | reverse complement strand
TTCTATTTTTTTTTTAAATTTAATTGTTTTTAATTAAAAAGAAAATCATTTTTTTCTTGTTTGGGATTTTTCCCTTCTTTTTTCTTCTCTTTTTTGTTTTTTAATTTATTTTTCATTTTTTTCATGATTTTGTTTACAATAGTGTTGGGCTTTCATGCCATAGTTTCTAAAATGTTACAATTTTAAGCTAAAAAAAAAGAGGGTGTTATGTGATAGCACTTATTTTTTATTCAAGGGTTGGTCTTACGGTTGTCAATGTCATGATTTCAAAAAACTTGCAATTTAATCCCTAGAAAAAAAAGGGGTGCTACTGGGAGCACCACTTTTCGATTTGGCGGTCAATTTTAAGGTTTTGGTTGCTACAATACCAACTATCAAGTCGAAAGGTTTCAAAGAACTTGTAGTTTTAACCTTAAAAAAATGGTGTTGTTGTTAGTGCCACTTTTCAATTCAGAAGTTGATTTTAAGGTTTTGGTCAACAACATTACATTGTTATTAAGGCCATGGTTGCAAAAGGTGGTAATTTTAGCCCTGAAAAAAATGGGTGCAAAATATAGCACCACTTTTGGAAATGGGGGTAAAAATAGCCACTAAATGCAACCTCTAAAAAGTGAGAACTCTGGAGGGTTCTCGTCAAGTTGGTTGACCATAAGATAACTAAACCTTATTGTTTTTCCATCTTTTCCACTTGGGTGTGCAAGAAAGGCAAGTTTAGTGATAGCCTAGGCTTGATTATCACCACAGAGTATTGGTTATAGGGTTAGTGAACCATAACAACAAATAACATAAGCAGAAAAAAATGATAGCATGGAATGGAAGAGAAAGAGTAAAACAAGGTAGAGTGTGTTATACCAATGGAAAGCCTATCAATGCAACACCACAGATAATTTGGTAAGAAAGTGAGCTCCCTCCTTCCTCTTTGGGATGGGTTCTTTTGCCCTCCAAGAACCTTTCTCTCTCAAGAATGAAATGGTGAAAATATTTGTACAAAAACTCTCAAATGGACGAGAGATTCAATACCTCAAGCAACAATGGTTATGGAGTTGTGAATGAATTAGTGAGGAAAGAGGATTCTCAATAGTCATGCAAACAACAAAACATTACTTAGACTTCTTCTTTTTTTTGCATGTTCATGGCTTCTATTTATAGGCCTCAAACTTGTTTTTTAAGAATTAGTTCCAATGTGAATGGGGAGGCCACTTGGAAGTGGTCTCTCATGCTTGAGAAGACATGCATTCACTTGTTGTACATGTTCTTAATGCTTATGCGCTTGAGACCCTTTAGTCCTTCAATTGGAAGTAATTTTTATGGGAGTTTTAGTCATCAATGTGTCGAAAAGTTGGTGAAATGACACTTTTGTCGACTTGTGTGACTTTCAAGTGAACAATTGCACAGATGTGCAAGAATCATGCTAATTCCATGTTGCTCCACGCAGATGAAATAAAAAACCACTTTGTATAGTTTTTTCTTTGCTGAAGGTGGTATGTTCAGAAACTAGAAAACAATCAAGCCCTTTTGTAATCCTTGCCACCTTCTACCTATTATTTCTCCACGTGGGCTTCCGAGAGGATGGTTCTACATCCACTAGACCTACCATTTCAATTTTATACTTGAAATAGTTTGCAATCTCATCGACCCTTTCAAAGTCCCCCCAAGTTTCATCTCTACTAATTGTAAAAGTTAAATATCTAACTATAATAAGAATTTTATCCTTGACCACCTCTAAGGAAAATAACATATCCTAGAAATGTTGTCTTTCCACACAAGGTCCATACACATTCATTACTATGATTATTGGTCCAAGTCTTTATACAAGATTTTTTTGCATAGACTTGAAAACACAAAGAAAACATTTATTACAGCTAGAATAGAACTCCATCCAATGATCACGCTTCCAAATTTTCTAGTGGAATCCACAACACATAAATCCAAACCCCTAAAGGAACTTTTCAAACCATTCATTAACTTATCCCTAAACCCCATGGTCTCTTGTAAAAGCATCAAATCAGGTTTCTATGACTCTACCAGTTTGGACAAGACTTTTCACTTTGCATTATAGCCCAGTCCATGAATGTTAAGTGAGAGGATCTTCATCATTTTCCAAGTTTCTATGGTTTTCCCACTCTAAGGGCCCTAATAATAGTCCTTTGTCTTCTTTATTGTATCTCTCTAATGGTTTGTTCCTGAGACTTTTGTTGTAGGAATGATTTCATTCTCGTCAAACTAGGGACATTCTCTTTGATAGGATCAATACCTAAGCCATTTGGGCCATGATGAGGATCCCCTTTTTTAGGTCTGCTAAAGTAACCACCCCCACTATCTACATCAAACTCAATAGACCCTATCCTTGAAACATTAGGGATACTTTCAGAATTGTCTAAAGAGTTTCTTTCACTTTCTGGAGGAAAACAAATTCCCTCTCTTTGAAGCTTCAAGGATCCATCGTCACAGGGTTGAGATTATTTCCTTTTGTCAAGACCTTTCCTTTCTTTTTTAGTATTTTTAGGATCCTCAAATAATGACCTAACTTCCTTTGAAATCTTTTTTTTTGTAGAATGAATATTTGTAGGGAAATCAAAAGGAGCTTGAAATGTCTTACCAATTTCATTAGCTTCCTAGAGGTTGCGAATATGGGCCGAGTTCTGAATTGTTGAGTCTACATCATCCATCCTCATAGACTTTGGGCTATTTCATACTACAACTTCCTTAGAATTACCCTTTGTGGCCTTCTTAATATCCTTTTCTTCTTATTGTGTTGACTCTCTGCCAACCCTTAGTTCTTAAGACTTCCAAGGCTTGGACTTTGCTTCTTCAACCTTCTCCTTTGACCCATCCTTTCCCTTATCTAATTTCCTTCTCAGGGACTTCCTCACAAAAGGATTGAAACAATCTTGCGCTATGTAGCCATAAAGTTGGCACCTTGCGCATCTAAAGGGGACAGTGAAATAGTCCACATCTTATTTTTACATCAAGCTCCAAATATAATCTTCAAACTTTTGATCAAGCCCTTATTGACATCCAACTCCACGAGCACTTTAGCCATCAAGTGATGAATACTTGTTTTAAATGAAGTATCAACTAAAATCGTGCACCCAATGAGATTCCCTATTTCTCTAATTAATTTCTCAAACCTAAATTCCATGGCCAATCCTAGCATTGTGACCCTTATAGGATATTCAGTGAGCCCCTCTGACCTAGGGTCAAAATAAGGGTGCCAAGGTTTTAGGTAGAAGAAAGATTTTCCCCATAAGCAAGAACCCCTTAGGATTGTTATCACATCCCTTTCATAGTAAAAGGAAAACCCAATCCACCCTTTGGAAAGAATAAAAAACTAGGACCACAATTGATCAGTGCCATCCATACCAATTGCATCCAAAAGTTCAAAGTATCATTCGAAATGTATACACCTACAAAATTGCCGAACCTTACCCTTATTCTACATGAACATCATCACAAATGACCATCGTTACGAGTGCTTCCTCTTCACCACATTATGCTTCTTCTTGCCACTTTTCACCTCAAAATTCCCTTTCAAATTGTATGTGTTTTGGCTTCCACCATGCAAATAATCAAGATCCAAGAGGCTTCTGATGAAATCTTTGTCCTTAATAGGATAAGGGTGTTCCAGCTCAATGTTTTGTTAATGGACAAAGAAGCGATGTTGTGTCACTGTTCTACATTTTGACTCTTTTTGTCGGAATTCGACAACATAAATCTGCATGAAATCAAAATTTTATATTGTTTAAATTGCATTTATAAATACAGAAATGGATTTAAAATGTTGAAAAACTTTTAGGGCACAAAGATTATATAAAATTAACTATTTAAATTTGCAGATCCAACAATTTCTTACCAAATTTCAAACAAAATTAAACAAAAAATATTCCAAAAAAAACCAAAACGTAGAACAGTTAAACTACGGACAAACAAAAAACAAATGAGAAGTGTTCTCAAAGCTTTTGAAACAATCAATCGAATCATTCACTGATTAACTTTATGTCGATAAACGGCCGTTTATTTGGGGTAAAAAGGTCCATAATGATTGCCGTTAAAGATTTAGAACTTACCGCAGCAAAGAAAGAGGTCTGGAGTTTTGAAACGTGTGGGTGTTCCATACATTCATACACACACCAGCTATTCTCAATCTCCATCTCAATCTGCTCACCATGCTTTCCATATCCAACATTTCGCTCGCTGTTACTCTTCATCCCCCTCCCTATCCTTCTTCAAACACGAAGAAGAAGCCTACAACCCATATCATTTTACCTCTTCAAACCCTCCCATACTCCTCTCGCACCACACACTCCTCCCACACTTTCAGTGCCAGTAACAATGCAGAGAAACGCATTAAAAATTTGTGTAACACCAACAGGCTTCCAGAGGCAGTGGAAACCTTCAAGAACATGCTTCTTTCAGCTAAATCCGTTCCATCTGTCATCACCTGCAATCTTCTCTTAAGAAGCCTAGCCCGAGGGAATCGACACCAGCTAGCCTTGTCTGTTTACAGACATATGATTGAAGCAGGTATTGTTCCAGATCTCACAACTTTAAATATTGCCATCAATTGCCACTGTGAAACAGCTAGAATGGACTATGCAGTCAAAGTGTTTGAAGAAATAGACGTACACGGGTATGTTCCAAATGTCATAACCTTCAGTACTCTCATGAAAGGGCTTTGCAGGGAGGGCAGAATAGAGTATGCTGTGAACCTTTTCAATCAAATGGTGGACAAAAAACAGGTTCCTGATGTTGTTACATATAACACCTTAATAGATGGACTCTGCAAGACAGGGAAAACCCACGAGGCATTCGGGTTGTTGGCTGTTATGCTGCAGAAAGGCCATGAGCCTGACACGTTCACGTTGAGCACCCTCATTGATGGACTATGCAAAAAGGGTAGGGTTGAAGATGCCAAGAAGCTACTTTATGAGATGTTAAACAAAGGTTATAATCCCAATGTCATTACATACAGTACTCTGATTGACGGCCTTTGCAAGGAAGGCATGTTGGACGAGGCTAGGAAGCTATTCAATGAAATGCTTGACAAAAACATACGTCCTGATGTTGTAGCATACAATGCATTTATTGATGGTCTCTGCAAAGAAGGCAAGCTTCAACACGCTCTCAAGCTGTTAGATGTTATGGTGCAAACAGGCCATCAACCTAATGAAATCACATACAATACTCTTATAAACGGGTTTTGTAAGGTGGGTAATCTGGAGAAGGCAAGGGAGCTCCTTCAAGAGATGTTGGAGAAAGGTCGCAGGCCTAACGTAGTTACCTGTAATACATTAATAGATGGACTCTGCAGGGAAGGGCAATTGCAAGAAGCCACCAAAATGCTTCACGAGATGCTGGATAAGGGTTATACTCCAAATGTGATCACATACAATGCATTTATTGATGGTCTCTGTAAAGAAGGCAAGCTTCACGAAGCTCTGGGGCTGTTAGAAGTGATGGTGCAAACAGGCCATCAACCTGATGAAATCACATACAATACTCTTATAAATGGGTTCTGCAAGGTGGGTAATATGGGGAAGGCCAGGCAGGTCCTTCGAGAGATGATGGACAAAGGCTGCAGGCCTAACGTAATTACCTGTAATACATTAATAGATGGACTCTGCAAGGAAGGACAATTGCAAGAGGCCACCAAAATGTTTCACGAGATGCTGGATAAAGGGTATATTCCAAATGTGATCACATACAATGTTTTTATTGATGGTCTCTGCAAAAAAGGCATGTTTCAAAAAGCTCTCGGGTTGTTAGATGTTATGGTGCAAACAGATCATCAACCTAATGAAATCACATACAATACTCTTATAAATTGGTTTTGCAAGGTGGGTAATCTGGAGAAGGCCAGGCAGCTCCTTAAAGAGATGTTGGCGAAAGGTTGCAGCCCCAACGTAGTAACCTTTAATACATTAATAGATGGACTCTGCAAGGAAGGACAGTTGCAAGAGGCCACCAAAATGCTTCACGAGATGCTGGATAAGGAATGTACTCCAAATGTGGTCACATACAATGCTTTTATTAATGGTCTTTGCAAAAAAGGCAAGCTTCAACAAGCTCTCGGGCTGTTAGATGTCATGGTGCAAAAAGGCCATCAACCTAATGAAATCACATACAATACTCTTATAAATGGTTTTTGCAAGGTGGGTAATCTGGAGAAGGCCGGGGAGCTCCTTCAAGAGATGTTGAAGAATGGTTGCAAGCCTAACGTGGTTACCTGTAATACACTAATAGATGGACTCTGCAAGCTTCACATGATAGTGGCAGCCCAACAAATCTTCAATGAGATGTCAGGGCAGGGTCTGATCCCTAATGTTGTGACATACAACACACTAATGAGTGGACTCTGCCGAGTGGGTAAACTTAAGGAGGCAATAAACGTATTTCAACAGATGAATGATAGCGGTCATGTCCCTAATAGTATTACATATACCATCCTCATGGATGGACTATGCAAGGAAGGTATGCCCGAAGAGGCCAAGAAACTATTGGATGATATCTTAAAAAAGGTTTGACACCTGTATTGTGATAAATTCAGCTGTAAACAATGCCCTCTGTGAAGAAAGGACAATTGCAGGAGTCAGATGGGTGCTCTGAGAAATGATAGAAGGGCTCTCACGCTGATGTCATCACATTTCATTGCTATAATAGTATAATCACAAGGTCCTACAAGAAAGGTCTGCAAGGTCTCATAACCCCATTGCAACCACATTCACTGTTTTTATGGAGCTCTTTTTGGTGCCAGTAATTTTCTTGATTCCAGTGAGCTGCTTCCTCTCATTTTGGTAAAAGGCAGGGGAAAATATGGTGTGGCACATACTGAATTGTAATGAGTCTTTGTTAGGAATTCAAAAGGGGCGATCTTTCTGGTAACAGAATGTGGAAATTGATTCAAAGGTAACTGGAAGCTTTTCTGCAACAATACTCTCGGATTTGTAACTAGTGGCCTCTTTAATTGTAGAAAGTGAAGTGCGTTTGTAAAGAATAGTGGATAAGACTGTAACCATTCATTCCCGTTATGATTTCTCACCCCATCTGGAAAGGAATTTTGTAGATGTATTTACAGGGGAGTAAAGTCGATCAATTAATCGGTAGTAATGAAACTGGATATTACATAGAATGCATGCCCTTTGTGGCACTGCAAGAACTTTATGATATTGGTAGATTCAGTAATTTATCTTCAGTAAATAGAACAATTTTGATATTCCATCTGGAAAAATGAAAAGTTTACTTAATTTCCTTTGTCCCTTCTTTTCTTGATTAAACAAGCTTAGTCTAATCATTAATGGCTAATAGGTGTTCTGAACCAACCATCAAAAATTGAATCTCAATGGAGTCATTATGTTCACACACAAATGGCTAATAGGTGTTGTGAACCAACCATCAAGAATTGAATCTCAATGGAGTCATTATGTTCACACACAATATAAGGTTGATTGTCAATGGAGTAGACTAACTCTGGAGCAATCTTCCCTCCCAAGCTCCGCTTTTCAGGCAAAAAAAACAGGCTTGAATCCAGCCAGATTTTCAGGACTAGTCTGAGTTTCATATGGATCAAAGTTCCATGTATTTCAGGACTTTACTTCAGTGGTTTTGCCCCATTTTAAACCAACTCAGATACTCAGAAAACCGATTAGAGTTCTGGATTGACCAGAAATTTAAAAACGGGTTGCCGGAGAACCTGCCAGAAAAGTAACTCGAGAAGGGAGATGGCTCCTGAGTTAACCCACTCCGATTGTCAATACCCAAAGCCTCCTTAAAAGCTTAAATAGTTTCTTCAATCTCATTTCGAAATAGTGAGATTCTTTCTTTCTTCTAATCTTGTTTTAAACATGGAATCTGGATGGCTTGTAATATCTTCCCGATATTCTTTAATGGTTCTCACATAATTCTGATGAACTTTTGTAAATAGTGAGATTCTTTCTTTCTTCTAATCTTGTTTTAAACATGGAATCTGGATGGCTTGTAATATCTTCCCTATATTCTTTAATGGTTCTCACATAATTCTGATGAACTTTTGTATAATGGTGTTACATTAGATACCGACTGGCATTTTGATTTATAATAACAATGTGCTGTGTTAGAAATAATGGCAAATAAAAGGACAAATCTGAAGCGCAAGTTGATCACAAATATCAAGTGAGTGTGGGATGTAACTTAGCACAAGCATGGCAAGTGAAATGCAATAGAGATGTGAGTCCAATAGATGACATGGCATGATTTTGATGAGTTAGTATCTAATGTTGAGCTCGAGAAGACCAAATTAAACTTGATCCAAAAGTTAGTTGAGCACCAAATGGATATCATGAAACTAAAGTAGAAAACCTGATTGGTATTGATCACTGACATAGTCCACTTAGATCATCCATTAAATATTTACATAGATGTAGCAACTCTACTTGTTTTAGGTTCATCAATTTAGTAAGAATTTAATAAAGGATATGGATTGGTGATAGTGTACAATTGATATAATCCTCTAGTTGGTGAGAAAGAGTGTTGTAAGCTTGTAATGAGAGCCAAAGTGTCGTAAATGGTGATCATTGTGTGTAAGCCTTTTGAGCCATACATATGGTGATCATTGTGTGTGGGCCTTTTGAGCCATACATATTGTTCTTGAGACGCCATTCAAAAGCGTACTTTATTGTAACTTTGTACAATTGAGACTTTTTAGTACTTTTTAGTTATTAACTAAATTAGGTTTTCTACAATCACATAGTCTTTTGTGTGTATGTGAGTTTTCTTGTTTTGTTGATCTAGTTATTAATGAAAAGTAAGCAAACTTGTTGGCATTGAAGTCACTATTAGCACAATTAGTGTATAGTGCAACATTGAATAAAAAGAACTAATCGAAACATTACCACACACTCATAAGGAATTGGTGCTCCACAAAACAATGCACTAATATCTTGTAGCACTAGAATGCACACTTAAGTCTTGAGGTATAAAAATGATAGATTTGAGCAATGTTTCTTCAAACGATTTGTTGAACTATGGTTTATTCCAATTAGACACATTGCAAAAAATTGCATTTGGGGGCTAAATTTTCAAATTGAGGCCTCAACAATGAGTGGAAAGGGTGTTGGTCTCAATCTTGCCAAATGCATATGTAGGAGCTGACATGACCAAACTCTATTGCTCTATTTAATTTTCTTCCCTTGGGAGCACTTTAACATATGTTGATGAATAGCTTCAAGTTGTTAGATGCAATTCTCTATAAAAACCAAGTTGGGCTTCGAGTTAATAAATCATCAACTCCATTGGACTTGTTACACAAGAGGTACTCTTCTCCTAAGAGCTTATTTTCCATGCAAGTGTTTTTCTAATAATTTGCAAAACTAGGGTTTTGTCGATTGAGACACATTACAAACAATTGCATTCAAGGGTAAATTTGCAAATTGCGGGCTTGGAAGTTGGTGGATGAGGTCTTGGCCTTGAGTTTTCCAAAACACACATGTTGGTGCTAATGGGATGCAATTTTTCTACTTTGCTTGATCTTTGGCCTCAAAGAGTACTTTTCCTTGAATGAGTTCAACTCACAAGTTTCATGTTATGCATCAAATGACCAAAATAGCATAAAAAGAGAGAGAGAAGTAACTCCACGCCTTGACAAAGAGAGAATAATGATTGTGAAGCCTCTTTGAGGGGGAAACCTACTATTAGAATAGAACAAATGTACAAAATGAAATGATCCTAAAACTAGGTCTCCTTGGTATATATATATATATATGAGACCAAGGGTACAAGTACAATTAAAAGGTCTAGACGACAATATTAATATAACAATAGAAATACAACAACTCAATATCTAGGGCTTTACATGAGGCTTTATATGCCCCTCCCCTTCAAACAAGTGTTTCCCTCAACACTTGATTAGTTGCGGATGTTTCTGCATGAAGAACTCATCTTCCCATGTCGCTTATTCTATTTGTAGGTTCTTCCACTTGATGAAGTACTCAATAATTGATCGATTTTGTAGCTTCTTAACCCTTGATTCAAGAGTATTTCTAGTTCTAGTATGATTTTCCCTTGTTCACTGATCTCTGGTAAAATAGTTTGAATTGAGATCTTGTCACCCATTACCTTCTTTAAGCATGAAACATGGAAGTCTGGATGTATATGTGAAGATGGAGGACATTGGAGGTAACTCCAATTTGTAAGCCGTACTTTCAATCTTTTGCAACACCTTATAGGGACCATAATACTTAGGTGCTAATTATTGTCCTTTTGTTGCTTGAGGGACATCTATTTGTATGGTTGTAGCCTCAGAAATACCCAATCCCCCATTTCAAATTTCATTTCGATGTGATGTTTATTTGTTTGTTGTTTCATCCTATTTTGTGTTGTAACCAAGTTGTCCTTCAATAGTTTGAGAACCTCTTGTTGGTACTCTATGTGGTCCTCCATTTCTTGAATCTTTTCTTTCCCTTTCAAGGGTGATGTGATGGATGAAGGATGATATCCATAAAGTGCCATAAATGGGGAATTTTTTATGAAGTATGAAAGGGTGTTTTGTACCACCATTTTTCCAAGGGAAACCACTTGACCCATTGTATTTGTTTATTAGATGCAAAGCAACAAAGGTACCCTTCTAGACATTTATTCACAATTTCAGTTTTCCCATCAGATTGAGGATGGTAAAAGGAGTTGTGAGCCAATTGAGTACCCAAACAAGAAAATAATTCAATCCAAAAATTTGCATTGAAAATCGGATCTCTACCACTTACAATGATCTTAGAGATTCAATGTAGCTTTTGAATTGTTTCCAAGAATGTTGTGTCTACTGTACTTTCTTTACAAGGATGAGAAAGGGAACAAAAATGGGCATACTTTGTGAGTCAATCCACTGCTACCATGATGACATTCTTTCTAGGTTCATACTTGGGTAGACCTATAACAAAGTCCATTGAAACATCTTCCCAACGTTGACCTGGTATAGCTAATGGTTGTAGGAGAACCGAGGTCTTGATTGTCTCTCCCTTATTTTGTTGACAAACCATACATTCAGCCACAAAATTTTGAACATAAGTTTTATTACCTACCCCAAAAAATTCTTCTTGATCCCGTGGTAAGTTTTCAAGAACCCTGAATGTCCTCCTATAGGAGAAGTGTGTAATTCCTAAAGACCTTCTGTTTGAGTTATGAATTCTTACATAAATATAAGTGATCTTGATACATGTTGGCAACAATTATATAATTATGATTTTTTATAAGTTGCCTACACAGGGTCTATGAAATTTTATTACTCATCATGAGCATGTCACTAAACGACAGTTGTAAATCATCTCTTTTTACCTATCGTCTTTTCGAATTTTGTTTTCATAACTGCAAGCATGAAAACTTGCAGCTGAGATTGCCATTATATTTTCGAAAATTTCATTAAAGAGAAACTGCTCATATGGTTTATTATAGAATTGTGATTTTTTTGCTATGAGCATGTTGCTCTCCTTGTTTTTGATCCTTTTGATTCTAAGCATGCCTAAGAGAAAGCATTGGTTGCATGAACGAAAGATCCCCACCATTTGATTTTCAATTTTTTGTATTGATTTTAGTTTGATTTTCAATCATATTTCTTTCATGAAACATTTGACTATTCGATTTTGCAAACTTACCCAACTTTGCAATCAAAATATGATGCACGTACTTATGTTTTCAGAGTACTTTTGTCCTATCATACCAAGGTGGCAATATGACATGCAAGATTGTCAGTACACCTTAGCATGGTCTTGGGTTCCACAAACTCTTGACACGCGTTTTGATTAAACACCTTACTCACCGTTTGAATCATCTCAACATGTTTTGATAAATCTCGGGACTATGGCTCTGTTGCATTTTTGCAAACCCTACCTATGTGTTGTGCATTAATTACCCGCCCGTTCAGCATGGCTCCGGTGGTAAGGGTTGAACCGAATGGTACCCAAACCCTGCTTTCGTATGATAATGCTAGGGAGGATTTGGAAAGGAATGGTTGCTTGGCATAATGAGTTAATAGGCCCTCTGTAATTTTTTATTTTTATATCCGCTCAAACTTACCTCTTCTACTTCTGCCATCTAAACCGCCAATTGTTTTGAGTCGCTCTTGTTACAGTTTGGTTAACCCTGTAATTGCCTGCCAGAGACACGTTTTTGCGGGAGCTATTCTGAGCAAACGGTTTTGAATTAGATCAAACCAAAATGAGCCCTTTTACCTTCATTGCGGGCAGTTTCCCCATAAATTGGATCGTTCCAGAGATACAGCTCGTCCTTTAGAGGTCAAAATCTTAGAATTTCTTTATGGCTGAGGTGAGCGTTTTTGTCTACTTGCAATTGTTGAAACGTTTTGTTACCTACTTAGGCCTGTGCCTTAGCATCCTACAACAACCCTAAACCTGTCCCAAAATCTACTAAACAACCTCATGGGCAAGCTACGTATCCTAAATGACTTTGTTAAAAAACTTGAGACTTGAGTCAGTTATCCAAGGGAAAGAGAAGCATTTGAAAACTATAGGACATGTGATTTTTAAGAATGTAGAAGCAGCTACAACCATCGTTAATTCCAAATTTTTATGATGCAATTTGATTGTATTGTCAAAGGTAAGATCTTTTGAATGGATAGCATGTCTGTTTTTCATTCCTTACTTAGACTATTTGGTTGTTAAACAAAGCTTATTTTTTTAGTTCGTTTTGATTATTAAATAGAATCATATTTTGTTTGTTATTATAACTAGCTACAAAATCGCAAGATTCTGTATGTAGTTAAGAAAATTCGAATTGTTTGATTTCATGATTGAAAACATATCTGAGATCTTCTTATTTTCATTTGTTTTCAAGATAATTAAGGAGCCCCTGATTTCAAAGATGATATGAGGCACTTTTTGGGGTCTCCCAACTATATCAATTTTGTATTTTGAGTGAACAGAATTAGACTATTATTAGTGTTCTAATATCTAGTGAAATCAGGGTGGTTGCATTCCCCATATTTTTGAAACAAATTTGATCTTATCAACATGAAACAATTATGTTTCCTGAAACCTATATAAACGCATCATTTTGTAAACATTTGGGCATCTCAGCCTGGGGCAAGAGTATGGGCGTTGTTATCACATACTTGAATGGAATATGATGCACGTTAGAACTTTCACTTTTTTGTATGATGCTGCCATTCAAGTTATGTTTATTTCAATTTGTTAATAGATTATGATTGCTTTTGTCGGCATAGTTTATTGCGAATTGATATCATTCGATTTATATATGTTGTCCATATTTCCTGTTTCAGAACAAAACACACAGTGATCATCTATCCAATTTAAATTAGTAGATTTATCTCTAATTTATGTTGAATGTCTGCATGCAAGTTTTTACAGAAAGATTTATCTCCTCGTAGCAATTTGCAAATCATATGATTACTGTAATTGTATCTATTCAATGTTCTATTGTTAGAATTCAATCTCTAGCATTATCGTTCCTCATTTATTAGGGGCAGTCCCAAGATCTATAGTAGGTTTACTTCATTAGACAAAAGTGGTTGGATATTCAACAACAAACATACATTGGATGCAAATAACAGGTCATCCTGTTACTTGATTTCGTCATCTTGTTAAATATAGAAGTTTTCTCTATGTAAAACATTTTCTACTATCTATTATTTTTAGGAAGTTTAATGTGTGATGTCATGAATGTATACATTGAAGAAAACAAAACCAAAAAATTAGATAGTGTTTTTACTTGCTTTATTATTATCGTTAAAAGAAATTAATCCACATTTGATTTTTATGATTTTAGATTGAAACTCGTGCTTTGTATAGATTGTATATAGAATTATCATACATAGAATATTTAATTTGTACATATATATTTACTTAGATGTACATATAGTTTTTAGTAGTTGTTGTCTATTAGATCATTGTTTTTCCTTTAGTT
>ML830615.1:3189-27056 GCA_009831015.1 Picea engelmannii | reverse complement strand
GCACTTATGTTTTCAGAGTAATTTGGTCCTAGCATACCAAGGTGGCAATACGACATGTAGGATTGTCATTACACTTTAGCATGGTCTCGGGTTCCACAAACTCTTCACACGCGTTTTGATTAAACACCTTACTCACCGTTTGAATCATCACAACATGTTTTGATAAAGCTCGAGACTATGGCTCTGTTACGTTTTTGCAAACCCTACTTGTGTGTTGTGCGTTAATTATCTGTCCATTCAACATAGCTTCGGTGGTAAGGGTTGAACTGAATGGTACCCAAACCCTACTTTTGTATGATAATGGTAAGGAGGATTTGGAAAGGAATGGTTGGATGGCATAATGAGTTAACAGGCCCTCTGTATTTTTTTTTATTTTTATATCTGCTCAGACTTACCTCTTCTACTTCTGTCATCTAAACCCCCAATTGTTTTGAGTCGCTCTTGTTACAGCTTGGTCAACCCCATAATTTCCTGCCAGAGACATGTTTTTGAGGGAGCTATTATGAGCAAACGGGATTGAATTAGATCAAACCCTTGAAAACCTAGAACCGAAATGAACCCTTTTACCTTCAACGCGGACAGTTTCCCCTGAAATTCGATCTTTCCAGATATACAACTCATCCTTTAGAGGTCAAAACCTTAGAATTTCTTTGTGGCTGAGGTGAGCGTTTTTGTCTACTTGCAATTGTTGAAACGTTTTGTTACCTACTTAGGCATGTGCCTTAGCATCCTACATCAATCCTGAACCTATCCCAAAAGCTACTAAACGGCCTCATGGGCAAGCTACGTATCCTAAATGACTTTGTTAAAAAACTTGAGACTTGAGTCAGTTATCCAAGGGAAAGAGAAGCATTTGAAAACTACAGGACATGTGATTTTTAAGAATGTAGAAGCAGCTACAGCCATCGTTAACTCCAAATTTTTATGATGCAATTTGATTTTATTGTCAAAGGTAAGATCTTTTGAATGGATAGCATGTCTATTTTTTATTCCTTAGTTAGACTATTTGGTTGTTAAACAAAGCTTTTTTTTTTAGTTCGTTTTGATTATTAAATAGAATCAGATTTTGTTTGTTATTGTAACTAGCTACATAATCACAAGATTCTGTATGCAGTTAAGAAAATTCGAATTGTTTGATTTCATGATTGAAAACATATCTGAGATCTTCTTATTTTCATTTTTTTTCAGGATAATTAAGGAGCCCCTGATTTCAAAGATGATATGAGGCACTTTTTGGGGTCTCCTAGCCATATCAATTTTGTATTTTGAGTGAACAGAATTAGACTGTTATTAGTGTTCTAATATCTAGTGAAATCAGGGTGGTTGCATCCCCCATATTTTTGAAACAAATTTGATCTTATCAACAGGAAACAATTATGTTTTCTGAAACCTATATAAACACATCATTTTGTAAACATTTGGGCATCTCAGCTTGGGGCAAGAGTATGGGCGTTTTTATCACAGACTTGAATGGAATATGATGCACGTTACAACTTTCGCTTTTCTATATGATGTTGTCATTCAAGTTATGTTTATTTCAATTTGTTAATAGATTATGATTGCTTTTGTCGGCATAGTTTATTGCGAATTGATATCATTTGATTTATATATGTTGTCCATATTCCCTGTTTCAGAACAAAACACACAGTGATCATCTATCCAATTTAAATTAGTAAATTCATCTCTAATTTATGTTGAATGTCTACATGCAAGTTTTTATAGAAAGATTTATCTCCTCGTAGCAATTTGCAAATCATATGATTACTGTAATTGTATATATTCAATGTTTTGTTGTTAGAATTCAATCTCCGGCATTATCGTTCCTCATTTATTAGGGGCAGTCCCAAGATCTGTAGCAGGTTTACTTCGTCAGACAAAAGTGGCTGGATATTCAACAACAAATAGACATTGGATGCAAATAACAGGTCATCCTATTACTTGATTTCATTAACTTGTTAAATATAGAAGTTTTCTCTATGTAAAACATTTTCTGCTATCTATTATTTTTAGGAAGTTTAATGTGTGATGTCATGAATGTATACATTTAAGAAAACAAAACCAAAAAATTAGATAGTGTTTTTACTTGCTTTATTATTATCGTTAAAAGTAATTAATCCACATTTGTTTTTTACGAGTTTAGATTGAAACTCGTGCTTTGTATAGATTGTATATAGAATTATCATACATACAATATTTAATTTGTACATATATATTTACTTAGATGTACATATAGTTTTTAGTAGTTGTTATCTATTAGATCATTGTTTTTCCTTTAGTTATTTTTTCGCTTTCTTTAGGACTTAAATCGGATAATGGAGCCGCTAAACCTGTCGGAGTGAATTTATCCAAACGGCTTGGGTTAATTAGACAACCCTGGACCAGATTCACTCCTCCAATTGACGAGCGGTCAATTTCGCCCGTCAACAATACCACAATAAATCATTCTTCCACACAAATTTGTCTAATGTATTTGGGTCCTCTTGTAGTTGTTGAATAATCTTGCATACCTTTTGATCTTGCTTCCATTATATCCTTGCTTCTTCCACTCAATCAAATTATGGAATATAAATAGCACACAATAAACCCTCTCTATCTTGTTCTTTCCTTGAATGTGCATATACCACCATATTTTGTTTTCATTTTTTGTAAATAAATTCAAATTCATAGCCTAGCATCTTTGTAACCCATTTTTGTTGTTCTTTTAAAGATAATCGTTGTTCTAAGAAGTACTTCAAACTATCATGATCTATTTTTACCTTGAAGTGTCTTCCTATTAGGTAAAGTGCCATTTCTTAAATTCATGTAATATGACCATCATTTCCTTTGCATAAATGGGTTTGAGTACGTTATTTCCTTTAAGTTAGCTACTTTCAAAGGAAAGAAGGCTTCCTTCTTGCATAAAAATTGCACCAATGCCATGTCTTGAGGTATCATATTCAACAATAAAGGTTTTTGTGAAGTCAGGTGTGGCCATGATAGTAGTCGTACATATAGCCTCCTTAAGATTTTCAAAATATTTGGTTGCTTCTTGAGTCCAAGAAAATGCTTCATTTTTTAATAACGTTGTTATAGGTGCTACTATTTAACCATAATTCCTAACAAACTTGCATTAATATCTTGTCAATCCTAAGAATCCTCTAAGATTTTTCAAGGCTTTAAGAATTGGTCATTACATCATAGTTGTAATTTTGTTAGGATCCACTTTGACACCTTCGTGAGATAAAATATAACCCAAATATTCCACTTCTTGAACCCCAAAGGAATACTTGGAAGGATTTGCATATAGTTGTTTCTTTTCCAATAGTTTTAACACCATGTCAACATGTTGTATATGTTCTTCCCATGATTTGTTGTAAATTAGTATATCCTCAAAAAATATTAACATGGATTTTCTGAGTAAGGGTTTGAAAACAGAATTCATCAAGTTTTGAAATGTTGAAGGTGCATTAGTAAGGCCAAATGGCATCACCAAAAACTCATAATTACCTTCATGTGTTCTAAAGGATAGTTTGGGATTATCTTCTTACCACATTATGATTTGATGATATCTAGAGCAAAGATCCAATTTAGTAAAAAAACGTATCCTTGTAGTTCATCTAATAATTTATCAATGACAGGAATATGAAACTTATCCTTAATGGTCATTTTGTTGAGCTATCTATAATTTGGACATATAAGCCATGAGCCATCCCTTTTTGTAACCATCACCATTGGTGAAGATAAATAACTTTGACTAGGCTGAATGATGTCGACCTCTAACATTTCTTGAATCATATGCTCAATCTCACTCTTTTGTGCATATGGGTACTTGTAAGACCCAATGTTAGGTGGTACACTTCCTGGTTGAAAATGAATAGCATGGTCATGATATCAAGCAAGTGGAAGACCCTTAGGAATCTCTTCAAATACCTTGGAATGATTTTCGATAACTTTTTGGAGATCCACTGGAATAGAAGGTATGTTTAAACAACTAGTGAGCACAATTGTGCAAGTACACCATTGTGTCCCTTTTTGAGTAATTTTTTCATGTTGTTAGAGCTTGTCACTTTATAGGGCTTCCCTTGGATATATTTGAGTTCAATTTCCTTTCCTTCTGAGGATAATCTCATGAAAAGTTATTGAAAATTAAGAGCCAATGTTCCCAATGATTATAACCGTTGGACCCATAATACAACATCAATACCACCCATTTGGATTACAATCATGAAACTATCCAATAAATACTCCCCCACATTGAGATTAATACTATGTCACTTCCCTGAACAATTTATGATACCTCAATTTGAAATCATTACTTAAAACTCTAGTGCTCGAAATACAAAGGAATTGAGAAGTTTCGCTTATTTGCAATTAATAAAGTTATGAGTACTACCAAAATAAATCAACATTGTTACCTTTTTAATTTTTATATATCATTCTATATTGAGGGTTTGTGAAGTACTGATGCCAGCCAATTCATGACTATATATGGTTGGAGTAATCTCTTCTAGTTCTATATTCTACTAGGGTTCTAATTGTTGAACTTTTTCTTCACAATCTATGTAGAATAATTTCTTCTCAACTCGCCCCACCAGCCCGTAGTCATGCTCTCCAACCTTTTCTATGCGTTGTTGTAGAGAGAACGTAGAAGCAATTTTATTGACATTCATTATGGCACCTGACCTACTTGCCAACATTTATGCCCAGTATTGTACTTTCCATCATAATTGAAACATAGTCCCTTTGCTCTTCTTTCATCCATTTGTTGAGGTGTCAACCTTGTAAGTCGAGTGAGTCTAGGAGAGGGAGCATGGTGGTCTCTAGAGTTGTTAGAGCCCACTCTTCTAGTGACCATATTTTTACTTCCAACTTTCCTTGCCATACTGAAAGCATGCTCTAGGGATTTAGGTTCGAAGAGATGCACCTCATGTTGAATGTTCTCCCTTAAAGTGCCCATAAAAAAATCTAACAAATTATCCTCTGGAATGTTCTTTAACCTAATATTTACTTTTTGGAATTGTTGAATGTGCTCTGTAATTGGACCTCTTTGCTGAAGATGTATCAATTGACTAAAAAATGTATTGTTCTTAATATCCTCATTAATGTGCTATCAATTCATCCATAAAATGGATCAAGAGATAATAAAATCCTTTTTTTCTTTCACAAAGCCATTGATACCAAAAAAATTGATCATTTTCTAAATACAAGGATGCAAGAGCTACCTTTTATAAGGTTAACACTTGTTGTAGATCAAATAATTGCTTCATTTGGAATATATGTGTTATAGGATCTTTAGAAACAAAATTCGTCATATCGATATTGGGAATTGAGTAGTTCCTTGGTGCCAAGTGGAACCCCCAATGATGTGGATCCAGAGGTGATGAATAATCATGATTTTGGGGCTCAACATTTATTTCCTCCACATTTACATGATTTCTTATGTCCTAATATCTACTTGGAGGAATATCTCATCTAGGGTACGTAAAAATATGGTTGACATGGAGTTTTGCAATTCTCCCATCTTTTTATCCATCTTATTTTCCATCAGTACTGTATTTTCCTCCATATTTTTTTTTTCTATATGTTCCCTATTTTTGTCATACCCCGGTTTTGAGCCCTGTATTAAATAATGCATCTTGTTAATTTATGAAAGGGAAGATCGCCCAAAATTATTAAAATAGGCCAGTGTGCCTAGGAAATGTAATGTTTTGATCATTATAAATAATAAACACATCACTGGCTACTAGACGGACAAGGACAAGAGTTATAGGGGGCTATGATTCCAAAAGAGAGGGGGCTTGAGGGGCTAAGTATTTATTTTATATTTTATTTACCCATTTTTGTTTTAGTGGAGAATAACAATTACATGAGCTTCTTGGGGGAAGGCCAAGTGCTTCCTTATTTCCAAGAAATACATAAACCCATCTTTGGTCTATTTGGGGGTTGGTTCTTCTTCACTCACTCACTCACTCATTGTTCGTTGTTCACACCTTTCATTTTGTTCTCTCTCCACTCATTTTTTCACCCACTTGTCTTTCCCCATTCATGTTTTGGCTTGGGAAAGGAAAATGAATTGGTGGAGAGGAGCCATGGTTTGGTCAGTCGTAATGTCTGTTGGTGTATTCCAGCCATGAATTAATTCTTGCATGACTGAGATGCTTTGGCCTGTGTTAATGTTTTCTCACAACTGCGAATCCTGAGAGTCCCATCATGGATATTCTTGACCAGATGCATTGGACCCTTGGAAGGAGATGGATAGCTTGAGGGACTACATGGAAAAGAAGGGGGTCCATTCTCTTGGGTTGTGCAGGCTGGGTAGAAGAGAGTTGGTGTACTTTGGATTGCTATGGGTGCTGAAAATCCTATGAGAGCTTGAGTGTTGACTGGTTTGGGAATCCTAGTGACACCCTGGAATTGTCCTTGTGGATTCATAGCCCTGACTAGGGTATGAAATTGTTGTTGAGACTTGGAATAACATTATCTACGGTTGGGTGGAACGTTCGTGGTTTGCAGCTAGTTGGTGATTCATTTCATGAAAGATAAGTGATCTATATTGTGGTTTTATTTACATGTGTATTTATTCCGCTGTGTATTTATTTATCTATGAAATTTGTATCTATAATATGAATGCTTGTTGGTTATAGCGGTGCATGACATATGGTTCATTTATTTTATGTGGTAGCATGAATATTGATCTATGCATGTGAATATTTCATGCCTCTTTATTAATTAGAATCTTATCTGAATTCGAGATAAGTTCATAGAGAGAGTTTGTAAGGCAGCGTGCCCATCCTATGGGTGGCTGGGTATGTTGTAGTCCTTGCAGTAGCATATCCCAGCCTGAGGGTGGTTGGGTACATTATAGATTGGTATCAGAGCTTCAAGTTGAAACACGAGACTGTTATGGGCCGAAACTGTTGGACAGGTTATTATGGTTAAGATTGAATATGTCCTTGAAATCTTAAATATCAGGAGAGCTAGCACTGCAGAGATCATGCAGAAACCAAAGCGTTGTGGAGACAAAGATCCTTTGTAAAGGATCGTAGAATCATGACCATTCCCTTTTGAATTCGCGAGTGATCACCACCGTGGAATCAAGGAATTCTGGATCATTAGATTGAAAGGTAGGTGAACGAGGACCATTAGATAAAGGTGAACCAGAGGATGGGAGAGATTAATTCACAACCGTCATATCGATCTTGTAGATCGTTAGCCATCAACCAAAGAAAATATAGAGATGAAAGACTCTGGGACTTCACCGCTTCGGCGATTATGGTAGGCAGGCAGAAGCCTGAAATGCCGAAGTCACAAAATCCCTTCAGTTGTTTGATCTGATAGGAGGCTCAAGGGAAATATCTATTGTTGATCATGGTCATCTAACACTGACCACTTCAGGAAGTTTAACTCCGGGGAATTGAACCTCTTAGGTCTGGGGAATTGAACCTTTTAGGACTACTATAACTCGGAGTCCTGGAGCATCGAAGTCCTAAATTCCTGTCGACTGTTAGATCAAGGGAAGGACTTCGAGAGAAATGTTGACCATCAAATCTAGAAATGGTGGAAGTTTAGTGAAGTTTCTAAAGTTTAGAACTTCGCCACTTTGATGATTAATGGGTATGATATAGATCAAATCCATGAAGTTCCAAAACCATGAAGTGTAAATCCGCAGTCCATGAAATCAAACAGACCGTCAGATTTGGAGCAAAGAATGTGGATTCTCCATTTTATGGATGATGTGTCGTAGGCCATGTGGCAGGGGTGTCATGTGGGGACACATGTCACCCAGATTCAATATATTTTGGATCCCAACTTGTTCATTTTTTAGTGACACGTGAAACACATGCCAAGGGTCCATGTCACCATAGGTGACATCAACATGCCATTTCATCTCCAAGAGTATAGCCTCCGAGAGTGTCCAAGGTCTCTACTAGTGAAAAGTGTCGAATATCGAAGTCATGAATGCACACAGACCATCGATCTAAGATCCCTTCGGGACCTTTATCAACCGTTGGATCAAGCAGTAGGAGGATGTCGTAAGTACTTCAGAAGCTATCACTCAGGGGAAGTGGAATGACTCGGGAGTGGAAAAGTCTCAGAGTCTTGAAGCATTGAAGTCCCAAATTGTTTGAGGACCATTCGTCCCAACGCTTGATTAATTCCTAATCATCCTATTAAATAGTGGAAGGACAAGGTAAGTAGTTCGGTGATTGTCACTCTAGGGAAGTGGAATGACTCGGGAGTGGAAAAGTCCTAGAGTACTAGAGCGCCGAAGTCCCTAACTAGCTAAGGTTTGTCCATCCCAATGACCGATTAAGTCATGACTGTTAATCTCATTGAAGCCTTCAGATGGGGCGGGACCATCCATTCACGGGAGATTAAATCTCGACCACCTGATCTGCTAGTGGAGTTATTGAAAGGTTCAGTGAAGTGTAACTTTGGGGGAAATTAGAATGTTGGAAAGGGAGAATAGTCGAAGGATGAAGTTAGGAGGACTTGGTCCCAACACTGGTATCTGATAAGGTAAAAAGTGTCTGGAAGCAACCAAGCCCTCAAAAATGGTGTCCGAAAAATATCCTGTGTATAAGAACACATAGTGAGGCCATAAAGAGTGAATAAGCCCATGGTTTCGAGCCATGGTCACATGAAAAGTGGTTTCAATGAAGTGCCTGTGCAAAATTTGAATTCTGTATCAGTGAAAGGAGATGTGTAATTTTTCGACAAGATCCTGTTGCAAAACAAAATAAAAGGGGTGGAAATTGTTTTTTTGGGGGGGAAGCCATAACATTCAGCTCAAATATCGAATTGGGTAATATTATAGTCACTGGGACATATGATTCAAAGGAAAATAACATGGAATTGTTATAATATTAAGAATGATATATTTTCTTCATGAATTAAGAAGAAAAAGGACCTGTAGCATTGTTTGAAAAATTTTGTTTATAATATGTGTAACCCTAAAAAAATGGTTACTTCCACATTTTGCAGAATTAAGGGATGTAAACATATCAATTTAATATAAGAATGCATAATAAATAAATGGAAGAAGGAGAGGGAGCTTACAACCATGATAAGGATGCCAAAGGTCAAAATATCAGTGTTGGTAACATAGAGACAAAATCCAACGGACACAAGGGAAGAGGGGAGCAATAAAAATTGATAGAGACTATGAGAAGCCTGAAAATAGAAATGCATAGTTACAAAGAAGACAATGGGAGACAAATCAGATAAATGCTCAAGTGATGAAAATATTAAATCAGTTGCAGAGGCAAACAAATAAAGGATCAAACTCAAAACAAGAGGAAGAAATCAGGTGTCATGAAAGAAGAGATAAACGCATAAAAGATGGTTATTCAAGAAGTGTTAGTAGATCTCAGAGAAACCATTCACCTCTCTACTAAGAAAGGAAACTTTATGCATCTAAATATTCCATAAGTAGTCCAGAGGTGTCTCCTGTTAGGCACCAAAGAGGAATACATGAATTGGAAAGTTTGCAAGGAGAGTTGAGGAAGCTTAAGCCACCATCCTTTTGTTATCGGACTAATCGGTAGGTGTAGATATTAACAGATCTCCCTAGATCCACCTAGATCTAGAACAAAATAGGACATGACACAACTCTTTCCTTAAGTTGTAATCATTGAATCTGCTAATAGGAAGGAATAAGTGACATACCTTTATATCGCTTCCTTAGGTCTTTGTTGTTCCTGCTTCACTCCGGTGCTCTCGTGAAGTCAATTCCGAGACAACACCAACCAACCAAAGTGAAGGTAACAAAATATATTCAACATCAACTTATGCATATGATCAAGGAATTACACAATAAAATAAGAGTGACTTTATGGGAAAGAGACATGCCGTTGTATCATATTAATTGAAAGTAGAAGATACAACCTAATCGCCTTGATGTTGCAAGATCCCTTTCAGTGACCCTTGGTTCCAACACACACACTTTCTCTATACTTGCATGAAGAATATCTAATTCCTCTTGATAGACCAAATAGAGCCTTCAAGCTTCTGTCAAATCAGGGTTCTTCACACAATTCTTTCACCAATTCTTCATTCAATCTTGCTTAACCTTTTCCAAGAGAAACCTTTCAATATATAGGAGAAGGAGAGATGGTTATATGGATGAGGATGATCCCATCAAATATGAGAAGTTAGTAAAATGACAACCATACGAATGCCAAGTCATTTTCTAGAATATTCCCTTCTAGAACCCTCGAGATCTTTTCTCCTTTCCAAGCTTAAAAACAGGTTCGCACCCTGTGTATGGAGTATACTGTGAGAATTTCGCACCCTAAGTGTGGGTGGACTGCAAGAATGAGGGATTCTCACACCCTAGGCCATAGGCAGCCTGCGAACTCACCTTAAAAATATGTTTTTGGAAGAGACAAGAGCCACTTTTCTCAGGCAAAAAGTCCTTGTTGGGAGCCTGAATACACCATTGTTAAGATATCACCAGAATGACCAAAATCATGTGTAATAGAATTCCCCCCAAAGTATGAGGCCAGAATCTATGACAGTCGAAATAATTTGTAAACTGCGTGTGTGTGTCGAAAACCAGGAGTTCACCTAATCGGAAACCTGCAAACAACCAAGCATATGCAGAATATAATAGCAGTTCTGAGGTAGGCATTCCCATACTCAAATCACAGAGGAATGACATCATGAACGTAGGTCATGGCCACCAATAATACACCATGGATCCATGCCATCAAAATACTGCATAGCCACCAAGAATACACTGTGGATCTATGCAAGAAGATTTAGATTAAGATGACATAGCCACGTGACATACAAAGTGGATCTATGTGTCGATGAAAATCATACATACTCCATCGCAGCCTAGATCAAAATATGGGACCTAGGGTTTTCAATCCTGTCACCCAAAAGTACAAATCTAGCCATGTGATTACATGTGCTGAAGTTGAACATGGTAGAAACCACTTGATTACCAGTCGTTGATGAAATCGTTAACAAGTGCGAGGGAAATCATCGTTAATGTCAATGAATCCCAAGTTACACTAGTATAATCCAATGAATGTGAATAAATGAGCTAAGGTCGAACATTCGACGGAATCTCCCGATCAGGAGTCGATAATGAAAACCCACTATCAAAAGCAAGGAAACCTGCCATTGAGGCATGCAAGTTCCAAGGTACCAAATAATTTCTAAGTCTTGTTTCCGGATAATGAGTTGGATTCAATGGAATAGGACTCATCATAGGAGGGCCTTGATGTATCCCCCATCAATGACACAAAACAAGTAACATATTTTGAAGGTGAAACAAATTATGAATGTAGGTTGAAATGGACACAAGGAAGGCTAAATTGGTAAGAATGGACAACTGCAAATGACCGACTCAATAGAGGGTTTGGATGAACTTCTCTTGAACATATGAATGACACGACCAAGGACTTGGCAGCACTAACTCAGAGACAACCCAAGATATGACCTTGTGGCAAGTCGAATGAGAGACAAATGGATTTCCCAAACCGGCTTCAAATAATGAACAGAGGGTGTCATGTTTCAAGAGTGACACTTATTGCCATTAATATGAATATGAAAACACATCCCTTTCCCAAATTTCCCCCCACCATTTCTAGCGATTACCTCTTTATTTTTACGCAAGCTTGAGAAGGATAACATATGCTTGTTGATGTAAGTTCATCCTTCGGATGAGTCCCTCGGAGTATGTTTAACAAACCCTAGGAAGGAGTGGTTTGGTCCCATTATAGGTCTTTCGATGTTTGTTTAACGAGTCCAAAGATAGAAAACTTGAGGGTTTTTCATGTTTTGAGAGTCTGAAAAACACTTAAAGAGAACTCTCTTAGTTCCTTTTTCATAAAATAGTTCGACAAGACCGAAGACGTGATAAACTATTGCCCATCGAACGTTTTGATCAGATACTTTTACAAGCGTGAACAGAACAAGGTTGCTCAGCAATCTTTTCATTTTTATGGAGTGTGAAAAGAGCTTAAAGGATACTCCTTTGTGTTTGTCATTTTCATGTTACCATGACGAGTACGAAAAGACGATAAAAGTATACTTGGTTACATTCTCATGTATTTTTGAACATGAGAACGAACGAAGACTGAGCTCAAGGATTTTCTAAAAACCATAAAAAGCAGTCATACATGCGACAAAAAGGGAAAAACATCCATACTCCTTTTTGTGGACTTCAAAGTCGCTATATCTGCAAAAAGTTACACTCATAGGACTATTAGGCATTAAGTTTGATGGGAAAAACAATATAAAAAATCAACTAAAATGGTAAAAAGTGAATAAATAAGGGTAAAAAGGGCTTTTACCACTTTCATTGTGATTTTGCCAAGAACTTTGCCCAAAACACCTCTTTTTCCTCCAAATTTCATCACTCGATTGTGGGAGGCACAAGCGACCATTTGGTGAACCGTCTCCATCAACAAGGTAAGCTCTTGATCTCCTACCTTTTCCATGGTTTAGTTTGTGTTTTCATTGGCAATTTTCAAGGTTTTGGGTTCGTTTTAGGGCAAAAACTTGTGCCTTAGCATTCTCGCAGGCTATCCATACGGGACCTGCGATAATCCAAGATTCTCACAGGCGGCCTCAAGGGCACCTGTGAGAATCTCGCACTGTGCTAAAGGGACACCTGCTGGGGCCGCAAAATGAAAATTCAACTTGATTTTTGCTCAATAAAAAAAAAGGCCAAGGTTTGAAATGAGTTGTTGACCCTTCTCTTATGGTTCTTGTGCATACATTTGAGCATCACAATGCTGGAGTGGTGAGAAAGAGAACATGAGGAGGAGGATGTTATTGTCGGGAATGACCCGGGTACCATTGCTGCCCTTCGAGACTGTGGACTCTTGAAATTCTTCTGGATTCCAGGCATGAGGGCCCAAATCAGGTTGTTGGAGTACCTGGTTCATATGTGGGATGTGGACCAGCAGTTGTTTCACGTGGGAGTCCACAACTTGACCCTAGATATCGAGGATATCTACATTCTAACAGGGTTATCACAGCGTGGGTACCATGCTAGATTGACCGGTAGTCGAGGTGGTGGAATCCCTATGAGTGAGTATTGTCGCCAATATTGCATTCCAGAGGTAGAAAGAAGCAAAAGCAAGGTGGCTATTTGGGGGGTCCAAGATTTGACTCTATGAACCATCTTGTTCACTATAGAACACATGGTCAGGAGCGTAGCTCAACACATGGCTCTCCAGAGCTACTTCCAATACTCTATAGAGTGCACAGAGCCGTGAGTCTTCAACTGGTCGGATGCAGTTCTCTGCAGTATCAAGAGGAAATTGACGAAATGTAGGAAGAGCGACCTGAAGCAGTTCAGGTACGGATCACTTTTGGTGTCCTTCTTTCTTGAGAGGTCCCATTGCTGAGATTATAGGTTGAGTGGCGTCTACCGGCCCCACAGGATCCGAGGATGCTGAGGTGGTGCAACCTCATGGTCTGACACATAGCTGGGCCCATCATCAAATACAATGATTCATTCTTTGACTGGTTGCGACCATAGATGTTGATGGTTGATGACTATGCCTATGTTGGATTGGACTTCCGAGGGGATCCGGATTTAGCCCTACCTGAGGATGCTTAGTGGGGTGACCTAGGTAAGAAGTACACATTTTGTTCCTTTAAATGTTTTTGTGATTTTTATCATATAAAATGTTTTTATGTTTGTCCAAGAACTAATCAAAAAACCTCTTTTTGATGACATGGATGTGGGGCCATATCGACCTCCAGGCACGTCTCCTATTCAGCGATGAGGAGAGGTGGCTCCAATGGCGCGATGGGATGCTGAAGACTATGAGGCAGTGGAGCAAAACATGGAGGGGTTGACTACTGACATCCTAGACTTGGCTATCGGGGAGATCTCTTGATGTTATCAGCACCACATCATGGGCGTGTCAGAGTCTATTAGTCGACTGCTTCATAGTGTTGTTGGGAAAATCTACCTACGGACTAGCAAATAGAGTTCAAACTTTGCATGCAGATATGACCGAAGAGAAATTACTTTCTACCTTCATCCCTAGATTTAAATCCCCTTTTCTTAGTAAATGCATGGAAAGATCAACCTACCTCGTTCCCGGCGTTTGATGTTGATCCTCCATTATGCTTGATTACTTGTTCGCAATACTCCCTCCAAAGCTGACCTGCATCCAAGACAAGCAACAACTATGCATGCATACTACTTATATACTAACGGGTTAGAAATCCAAACATATACTAATCAAGCTATAAAAATTTCATGAATTGGGACGGGAAAAGCATTTTATTTATTACTTTGAATGAGTCAACTTACAAAAGTTGAGACCAACCACCGCTCCTTGAACCTGATCCTGGGCTGCTCTTCTTCTATCCTCCAACTTCTTTGCTTTGAATCTCCTTTGGTACAAGGAAAGGCTAAACGGTTGGGACAATGAGAATATGTAAATGGGTAGAGTTTCTTTGCTATATTTTTTCTTCTCCAAATGGGACCCCTACCCCTTCTTTTATAGGCTAGAAGGAGCTAGGTATTTGGACGAACTCTCGGCCATGCATGGCTGGGAGTTTCAGTTAACTCACCCATAGCTTTTTGTTCCATCGGAAACTTTCCTTTTTTCATGCTTTTGTCGGTCCACGTGGGCTATTTTGGGTCAGCCAGCGTGTACACGCATGCAGTAATGGATTAGGGCACGTGGGCCTTTATAAAAGAGGATTTTGAAAGAGTTGTTCAGCAGTGCTTTGGTAAAGAAGGGACATGAGTTGGCCTTATGCCAGGTAAGCATGTGTGGTGCAATTTAGGGTTATAACAGATGCCCCCTAATGTGTGAGGTCAGAAGAGCATCTAATGGCCGAAATACATTACCAATATTTACTGATGTGCCAAACGATTGAGCCCAAGGATCAGGAATCGGGAGGTGTCATCTGCAAAATAACAAATGTCTCACTGAGGCGGGCATACCCATGCTCAGGATAAAATAGAACCATGGCTACCAATCAAATACATTTTAGATCCATGTCAAATAACTATAAAGAGTAGCCGTGAACAATACACAACGGAGCTACATCTCGAAATCAGAAAGATATACATATGGAGTATCTATCTTCCAGAAGCTGATTCGGCCTGATGGCTGGAGATGAGATCTTCAGAGCTCGAGCAACAACTTCAAAATCTTCAAAACTTGGGTAAGAGTGTAATATGAGTGTACAACTACACTACCCAGAGGTCTTCGATGGCTCGTCGGTCATGGAATTGATAATCATGATGATCATACTGAAGGCTTCAGTGATTTCGAACAAGGACTTGATTGGATGTTCAGGATGGACGGGTATGCGGACGAGAGACATATTGCAGAGGGGCCTACTCAGGCTTAGTGACAAACTTCCCTTGGACAATAGCATGACAAATGATGAGACTCGGGCAGCATGTATGTTAATCATAAGTCTACGAAGCAGGAGGCAACACAAACTCTCCATATGTTTGGAAGGATAACCAAACTGTGGAGGACACAACTCTATATAGAAAGAAAGCTTCCTAAGGTCGTACTACATCCCATAGTCTGATGAAAAAATGGATAGATGTGATTTATCCAAGGGCGACGCATTATGTTTCCAATAAAGAAAATACTTTTCCCTTCCTCTTTTTGGGGTATATTTGATTTTTTTGTTCTGTTCAATAATTGTGGAAAAAGAATAAAGGAATATTACGTTATAATGGAGGAACTAGTGTTGCAAACATACGAGTTCAAGGCACAAGGACAAAACTGATGTTCTAGTAGAATGATACTCAGGAAAAATTCTCTAGGGGGCAAAGGTGTTAAGACGCAGAAGCAAACTATTATAAGGCTGATGTATAAGGTATGCAAACGCGGTTAACAAAACACATAATGGTAACATCCTTCGATGTAAGTTTAACGAGCCCAAAGAAGGTAATCTTGGTGGTTTTTCATATTTAGAGAGTCTGAAAAATCATAAAAGGAGACTCTAGTGGGGTACCTTTTTTGATTATAGTCTAGGCAGTTTGAAAAAGGGGTAAACTAGCAACGACAAGATGTCTATTCAAAACCATTTTAATGAGTGTGAGAAAGACAAGATCACTCGACCATTTTTTCATTTTTAAGGAGTCTGAAAAAAGATTAACTATGGAATTCGTCAGGAATATTCTTCTGGACCAATTTAATGAGTGTGAAAGAATAAGGTCACTCGACGATCTTTTCAATTTTAGGGAGTCTGAAAAGAGCTTAACTATGGACTCCATGGGGGTTTCTTTTTCATAAGTTTAGTCCCTCAGGCCCGAAAAAGGGATAAAATTATACCTGAGAGTACTCTTCTAAAGAATGAAAGTTTCATAGAGTATACCTTTGTTCGTATAGTTGATAATTTGGACCGAAAAAGGGGTAAACTACCGCTGGACAGACGTGACTTCAAATTTCAGTTTAACGAGCGTGAAAGGCCACAAGATCGCTCAACAATCTTTTCATGTTTAGAGGGTCTGAAAAGGGCTTAAAAGGAGACCTGTTATTTTTTGGGAGTCCTAAGGGTGAGACCAAGAGTGAAGAAGAATCATGAAAATGAGGCTCAAACTCATATTCAGGAAAGACTATAAGGACTCCCGAGCCTACAGTGTTTTAGAGACGGCCTGGACACCATAATGCAACCAAAACCTACTTAGGGCATCCTTGTTCTGGTAAGCTCTACCGCCAAGTTACAACACTTCTAAAGAAGATATGATGGTTCTGTGTCACAACTTGATGGGATCGATCCTATGGCAGAGGAAAAAGACAATGAGACACAAAAGTCAAGGTAGTAACCTAGCCTATATGCTCAAGTTGATTCTTGGAAAAAATTTCATGGACCGTCAAAATTTTCTCAAAACTCAAAAAAAGTGTCCCAATACCTAATCAAATCCCTCCCATATAACTCCTGAATCACTTTAAATGGTTTTTGGTATAAAGAAACTGATAAGGGAGGCCAAAAAAGTGACAAAAAGAAGCCAAAAAGTCTATAAATAGAAGCTGGCAGCTCATTATCACCATTGTTGATTTGGAAATTGACTCTGGAGCCAAAAGACCCCCTTTGACAAAAACGACGATTCCAGGAGCTACAGTGAATGAAACGACCTTTCGCTTGGACCAAGTAAGTACAAAATCCCCTATCTAGCTATTCAATTATTTAATTTTGCTTTTGATTTTGTTTTTTGGGTGGGTGTCAACCTTTAAAAGGTCGGCCCTAGGTCCACACGGGTTGTCCCTGGACAGGCCGCGTGTACACTCGGGCAGAGTAAAACCTACCCGCGTGTACACGTGACTGTCACTTAGACAACACATGTGGACCCCCCTCTTTATAGATAAAAGAATCAAACAACCCTTATTAACCCTCCTGAACTTTTTTGTCTTGGCAGGATGTATGTCCACTGGAGGGAAAGGGAGAATGAAGCAATTAGTGAGTTGGTTGTGAGAGATCCGAATGTCGTGGCTACATTGATGCAATGTGGTTTTCTTAAGTTCTTCCTGCGTTTGTTTATGCGAGCGCAACCAAGGCTACAAAATGCCTTGGTTGACTATTGGCATCCTGATGCAGAGGCCTTCATGCTAGAGGGGCAATCACTAGTGCCCACCATTGAGGATATCTATTTTTTGATTGGCCTCTCAAGGAGAGGGGAACCAGTCAATTTCATGACGTTTCCATCGGGGCTGCATAACATAGTGGAACTGATAGCCCTACACTATGAGGCTGGGACAAACCGTTTGCGCTCCCAGGTGCCCATAAGTAAGATTACTAACCTATCGCTGCAAGCAATATTATTGCTTATTGGGCAGATTACCAGTTCAACGACTTTGCATCAGGTGTCTCGCACATAGATGAACTGTGTTATACAGTGCTTGAATGCACAGATTTTTGACTGGAGTACCACACTAATGGAGTGTATAAAGAGGCAATTGACAGATTGTTGGTAGCAAACATAGAGGAACTTTGGGTTCAGGATGATTTTGTGTTCATTTTTTTTTGAGAGAGTTTCGAGCTTTAGTCCTTGGGAAGTGGTATGAGGACATCAGGCCTCTTTTCCTACAGTATGTAGATGGGTAGTATTATTGTTGTGACAAGGTGGTGGAAGGACCAATGAGTCCTTTGATGATGAATTTTTTGCATGGCTGTCACGACAAATCCCTGTGATCGAGGATTACCCATATGAAGGGATAGATTTTTCTAGAGATTCTGAGATACCCGTGCCTCCTGGTGAGGAGCGAGGGGAGATGGGTAAGTCTCCACCTTTGTAGGTTTTTTTTGTTGTATATGTAATTTTTATGTCGTTTTTGTTATATATATCATTTTTTTTTATATGCCAGAGTATTTGACGGATATACGTTTATTGCATGCAGATGTGGGACCCATGTGACCTATCGATTATGCATGTAACAGGCATCGTCCTCGGCCAGAAGCCGCAACTACCACTGCCGGGGGACCAGTAGTAGCAGGGAACCTCCCAGCCGGGGAGGCTGAGAGGGCACTTAGACGAGTTGAGCAAAAATTCACTGCACTCACTCGCATGGTCCCGATGGCAGAGATAGAGGACCTGCCACCATCCATGCAGCCTCATGTAGTGGGGGCACCTTGGATGTGGGTCCGATTGTTTAGGCGTTTAGCCCATGCTGTGAACTATTATAATAGGGCCCATAGGCCCTGAACTTATTTAGATTTTTTACATGCCATGAGCACTACTTGTATATATTTTTTGAGGGCATAAGCCCTGTGACTCGTTATTGGTCCTATTTTTGAGGCGCTTGTGTCCATCTATGTACTCTAGTTACTTTATGATGTTATATACGGTTTTTTGATCTTTTGTGTCTTATGGATCACGTGTGAAAAAATGTGTTTACATGCTTATGTCAATGTTATTTCATATGTGTGCAAGATGCCAATCTAAAATTTGATTAGCTAGAGTATATGTAATTTGGTTTAATCTCCTAGGAACATAAAATATGTAATATAATCAAAGTTTTGTTCTAAGAGATGTACCCTAAGGAATCATCGGTGTAAGGATGGATCATGAACCTAGTATACTCTATTTAGTTGAGACACAACCATTTGAGCATCAATATAGACCTGGAGATGAGAGATACCCAATGACAAGGCGTCATAAAGAAACTCAATAACTGCACTATACTCTGCGACATTATTTGCGGTGTCACCTAAGCATATACCTCCAGAAGATAACAACTGGCCCTGAGGAGTAAAGATTACCCAAGTTGCGGAGGCAAGCCTCCGAGTGTGTCGACTAGCACCGTCTGCATACCCAACGAACACCTCAGAATCACTTGACATCTGCCATATTGATGAAAGATAACATCAATGACATGTCCATAGCACTTAAAAGAAACTAAAAAGTAATAGTACAAAGACTATACATATGTTACAAAAAGTTACCCACAGTGACCTGCTTATGAGTAATACTTCTTGAGGTAGAGACCATTTCTAGGCTCCGCCAACTCATTCCCTTCAAAATCAACCAAACGATAAGCACCCTTTTTTGATACCTCTTTTATGATGAAAGGTCCGAACCACATGGGTTTGAATTTTCCTACCCCCAGGAGGTCCTTATCTTGGTCATAGACCAGGACAAGGTCGCCTTCAGAGAAAATTTGAGGATGAAGGGACCTATCATACTGAAACTTGACCTTATGTTTGTGAGCCTCGTTGGCCAAGGCCGCATCACGAGGCTGCTCATTGAGCTGCTCAAGGTGTACTAACCGTTCTTCAAGTGGAGAAGTGTATGGGAATAATTGTACTGCCAATTTTAGAGATGGTATCTAACATTCGATGGGAAAGGCTACCTTCAGTCCATAAACAAGTTGAAAAGGCAAGAAAATGGTTGCAGTCTTAACAGATGTTCAGTAAGCCCATAATGTCGAGTATAACATCAAATGCCAATTTGACTTGGCTGAGTTGATAGTTCGCTATAGAATAGTCTTAAGAGTTTTGTTTACAGCTTCCACCTGCCCATTGGCTTGGGGTTAGTAGGGTGATGAATTCTCTTGTCGTAACCCAAGATTTGATGTTAATTTGGTCATCATTTGGTTCTGAAAGTGACTTCCATGGTCAGTAACAATCTCTCTCGGGACGCTGAACCTTGCTACGATCTGATTGAATAAAAAGAGAGTTGCAGTCTCTCCATCATCTTTAAACGTTGGCATAGCTTCGACTCACTTAGTAAAGTAGTCTACAACTACAATGATATAGCGGTGCCCCCTTACTGAAGGGGGGTTGCAAGTAGTGTAATCAATCCCCCACTTGGTGAAGGGACCAACCGTGATGACAAGAAACATGGAAGCGGGATGTGCCCTCATCTTCTGAGAGAAGATTTGTCATGGATGGCACTTCTTGACCAATTCGATACAATCTTTGATAAGTGTCAGCTAGAAGTAATCTGCTCATAAAATCTTTTGGGTTGTTGCCAACCCAGAAAAATGACTACCACAAGCTCCAGTATGGAAATTTTTGAGCATGATCACTACCTCCGCATGTGTGAGACATTGACATAAGATGTAGTCTACACCTCTTTGATACAATGTATCATTGAGTATGAGATAATTCTTAGCCTGATGGCATATACGCCGATGCTCATCATAAGAAGCAGAAGTGGGGCACTTCAAAGTCTGGAGATAGATAAGTATATCTTCATACCAGGGATCTGAAGATGTGATCAAAAACATATCTCCTCGGATAGGCGATTCTTCTGGCACAACGTCACCTAACTCAACCAAAAGTTCCGAAATAATCTCTGCGAAGACCAATGACTTTTTGGACTTTGCTGAAATGAAGTCTAAGTCAAACTCCTGGAGGATGACTATCCATCTACTAGTTTTTCTGCCTATTACCCATCGTGTCAACATGTATTGGAATGGATTCACGACAACAATGACGGTGGTCTTGCGAAATAGAACATAATGATGGAACCATTGAACAGCATGAACTGCTGCCAATGCAAGTTTTTCGATATGAGAATAATTGAGTTTCAGTCCTACGAGGCCTCGGCTTAGGTGATCACGTATTCTAAGAACAAATCATCTTCCTGAACTAAAACCATGCCAATGTTTGACTCTACGACAACCATATATAATAAGAAATCTTTGTTATAGTTAGGTGGTCGTAGCATAGGGGCCATTGTGAGGGCATGTTTTAATGCATCGAAAGAGCGTTGAGCGGCATTGTCCCAATAAAAAGGAACATATTTCTTCAGTAAGTTCATAAAGCCCTTGGTGATTTCGGCATAGTTGGTGATGAAGTGTCATAAAAAGTTTGCCTTGCCTTGTAGACTCTAAAGTTGAAGGATTGTCTTGACGTTATGTAGAAGCTGCATTTGTTTGGATTCAAGCGAATCCTAAAGTAGTGACAGTGTTCGAAGATTAGTCTAAGGTGTGTGCGATGATCCGTTCTCTTGCGAGATCATGATGCTAAATCATCTAGGTAGGCCTCGACTATATGCTTGAGATCATGAAAAGAAAAAGACATGGCCCGCTGGAAAGTGGCTCCAACATTTTTAAGACTGAAAGGCATCTTACAATATGTGAATTTACCCCAAGGACAAATGAATGTCGTTTTGTGTTGGTCTTCGGGTTTGATTTGGATTTGATCATATCCCGAAAAACCATCCATGAACGAAAAGGCTTTGCAACCATCACATTCATCAATGATCTAGTCGATGAATGGTGTTGGAAAATTATCTTTGGGACATGCCTTGTTCAAATCACGGAAGTTAGTACATACACGAATTGTGCCTTGTTTTTTATTGACTGGTACAGGATTTGACACCCATTGGGTCAAATGGATAGGATAGATAAAACCTGTCTTTAGCAATTTCTCAACCTCAATCTTGATGGCTTCTGCTTTCTTAGGATTAACTGGATGAAGTTTCTATCGAACAGGCTTGGCATCAGGATACGTTTTGATTTCATGTTCAACTATTTTTGGATCGATACCTGGCATTTCCTCATAAGGCTAGGCAAAAACATCGTAGAATTCTTTGAAAAGATCTGTGTAGATTTGAATCTCTTCGGGGGAGCAATCTACTCCGACGAAGATGTTTTCCATGATGCCAAGGTTTCAGGAGATGTTTATTGGTATAGTTTCAGTGATAGTTGCCATATTTCTCTCAGCATAAATTTCATGTGTAGCTAAGAGATTAATAGGACACGACTGATCTCCCGTCATGGTTACGGTGAATTCTCCTGCTTCGATTCAGCTTAACTCTGGGAAAAAATAAGATCTATGATGAAGATATTCCCAAGGCTTGTATGGAATAGTCATTGATTCAATTAATGCTTCATCAGAAGGCAAGACTAAGTCTAACGAATCGACGTTAGCAAGAGAACCCTGAGCCCAAATAGTCTCTAGAAGTAGATCTAACTCTTGTGCAAGAGTTGGATCAGGGTTAGTTGAAGCTTGCTGGACTAAAGAGTATGCTACTTCAGTGGTAGACAAGGGCATGGACATGCTTGGGTGCCCTGTCTCATTCATCATGGCCGATAGGGAAGGAAGTATCCATGGATCCTCGAAGTAAGTCAAGCGGAACGATGAAACTTGAAAAACCTCAACCTTATGGTGATTAGATATAAATTTCATATCACCGTGAAGAGGTGGGTAATCGAAGGTACCCATCAAGGATGGGCACAAACCAACTCCTATGTTGACGACACCAGGTTGAGGATTATCAATCATCGGGACTGTGGATGCCCCCAAAGCCGGGTCAGATCTGGAGAAAGACAATTGATCGATGGGAACTATCCGACCCTCGTGTGGAAACAACAAGACCTAGAAAACTATAGCAACCACAGCTTGCATAGAATAAGTCCAACTCCATCCTAAGAAGAGGTTGTAGTCAAGGGGAGCATTGACTACCTCTACTTCGACACACACGGTCTTCCCTCCTAACTGGACAGGGAAAGAAGGAACAATGCCATGTGGTCGGAACGAATAACTGTTGAAATCAGTGAGGAGAGTAGGTGATGGAGACAAATTGAGCTGGACAATGGTCTTCCAACATGCCAATGACATAACGCATGTCGAGGCACCCTCATCGACCACCATGCGGAAATATTCTGAGTAAAAGTTTTTGTGGGATAAGCCACTACTATATGAAACGCTACGTGGTAAGGCAGATGGGGTTTTAAGTCGGTTGTATCTAACATGATGGTACCCAGATTACAAGTCTCAGTAGAGCCCAAATTGGTTAACAAGGCTTTCCTCTGAGCAGGGTAGCTTTGGAGGACCTCCAAAGCAGACATTGCATAAGGGGTTTGTGATAAATCTTCCACCACAGAGTAGTTCTAGGAGGCCCTTGCATTTGGGTTATGAGAAGCTTTTTTAAATGCACCTTTTGGAATGCATGCCATTGTTTCTCCCAACGTCTTCTCAATCTGTAGAGGAAGAGATGGGAGATCAGCTTCTTTACCCTTCTCAGAAGCACTTGGTTTACTATAATCGTGTGCTCTAGTGGATATGAAAGCATCACTCCTAACCATATATACATTTGTGGACATGGGGTTATTTGGAGGCGGGCAGGTTTCTTTGTTGCCCACTTCCTTTCTTGCAGAGGCTTGAGTCAGATTTTTCCCATGTTGAAACGGATTAGTCAACACCGCCTGTTGTGTTGGACAATTGAGAGGGGGGGGTGAATCAGTTGTTACCGTTCTTAAACAATTATGCTTCTTTTAAACTCTTTGTAGAAACACTGAATGATGATCACATTAATGTAGGGAAATAAACAATGGCACATTTAGCATCAGTCACACATATATGAGAAACACAGAGACATATATTTCCCAAGGAAACCCATACAGGGTAAAAACCTCTTTTTCTTTATATGATAAGTAATAGTTACATTCTTTACATTATCATACATATGAGCACCAACTCATAAT